>JAQQSZ010021072.1:0-10002 GCA_028646595.1 Phalanger gymnotis | reverse complement strand
AATCAAAAACAAATACTTTTGAAAAGGGACAGGATCAAGGGAGCAAATTCAGTAAAGGGGGATAGGTTATGAAGGAGCAAAACACAGTTAATCTTTTACAACATGAGTATTGTGGAAGGGTTTTACATAATGATACGCATGTGGCCTATGTTGAATTGCTTGCCTTCTTAGGGAGGGTGGGTGGGGAGGGAAGAGGGGAGAGAATTTGGAACTCAAAGTTTTAAAAACAGATGTTGAAAAACAAAAAAAAAAGTTTTTGCATGCAACTAGGAAGTAAGATACACAGGCAATGGGGCGTAGAAATTTATCTCAACCTACAAGAGAAGAAGGGAAAGACGGATGGGAGGGGAGTGGGATGACAGAAGGGAGGGCTGTCTGGGGAATAGGACAACCAGAATATATGTCATCTTGGAGTGGGCAGGAGGGTAGAAATGGAGAGAAAATTTGTAATTCAAACTCTTGTGAAAATCAATGCTGAAAACCAAATATATTAAATAAATAAAATTAAATTAAAATAAAAATAAAAAAATAATAAATGAATGAATGAATGAATGAATGAATGAATGAATGAATGAATAAAACAGTTAGGTATCAAAAGTAAAAAATAATTGCCTTTCTTCTCAGTGGTAGGGAAGAGGAGGAAGAGAATTTTGAACTTAAAACTAAAAAGAAAATCATGTTAGGAATTATTTTTACATGTAATTGAAAAATAATAAAATATTCAAAGTGGAAAAAATAATTATGGAGCGGTCATTAACTAAGTGAAGTAGCATAAAGTACAAAAGACATAGTAGGGTAGGTCATTTTCCCTCTAGCCAAAGCCACACCTAAAAAAGGATTTCCATTATAACATACATCCCAAATGATAACAAATCATGTTGCTTAGATTGAAAAGTGAACCACTATCTTCTGAGGTGGCTTATTACATTTCAGGATAGCTTTGTTAAGAAATTCTCTGTGCATTGAACCTAAATTAAATGCTAGAGCTTATATTTGTGCCTAGTTTTGTCCTTTTTGACAAAGAAGGACAAATGCCATCCCTCTTCCATATGACAGCCATTTAAATGCTTGAAGACAATTTCCATGTGCCGCTCAACCATAGTCTTTTCTTCTCCAGGCTAAATATCCCCAGTTGCATCAACTAAACCGTCTCAGTCACTATCCCTGCACTGGCTCCAATCTTCTCCTTTTCTCATCTTGCCCTGCTGGCAAAACCACTTCGGCTCTATGCTATCTTTTTTTTTCAATTCCTTGTTCCTTTATTCTATCACTGTTCTTCCTCTGTGTAGTCCCAGCCTTGATTTGCCTCAAATATCCATTCCCTTCTTTTTTGTTCAAGGAAATCCAAATATAACAGTGCTAAGGACATAGCCTTGCACCATGCTGATGATAACCTTCTTCAAAGCTGACATTGATCCATTAATCAATACTGGGCCCCAGAGACAGTAGTGTCAAAAATAATTGAACATTTATATAGAACTTTAAAGTTTTCAAATCACACTACAAATATTATTTCATTTTATCTTCACAACAGCCATGCTACACGCAGGAGCTGCATACCAGCTTTTCTATAAGTAATGGGTTTGATGATCTAGCTAAGACTGGAATGACCCAGAGTTAGCTTAAGCTGACCCAAGCCCAGAGAAATAGTAGTGTTGTGGTGCTTAAGAAAGTTGTATTCCTTTCAGTAGAGGTCCCTTTTCAATATCCCCTCCTAGAGAAAGGGCATGTTTAAACTTTCTAAACAAAAACATTGAATTGTCATATGGAGTCGTATTGAAACTTCCAGATTCTTGGCAATCAGTTTATAGCTATATCTTCCACATTGCAGAAGCTAATCTCTTGTTTAAATATACTCTGTGTACTTTTTGCATAGTGAAAATATAGTTGCATCTAAAATTAAAAAATATATATATATTTGTTCCTCATAATGTTCAGAAAGATGAAATTTCTCTAAATGAGCATACTAATACTTGAAATGCACAAAAGTATTTGGAAGAGTGTTCTTTTTAAACATTAAAGTGATATATAAATGGCTATGATATTATGAGGAGTCTTTGCTCTTCTAGGAGCATACTTAAGGTCAAGTAGAAATTTCCTTGTGTGTATTATATGGTTTTTCTTGCATATAAATTTCTATAACCTCAACTGAAAAGATTGAATTAAATTAAAGTACCTGCAATGTTAAAAGGAAGAGACATACTCTGTTGGTCACCACTCAATTTTTGTGAGAGTCTATAGAAGCCACACAGTAAGAGCCCCCAAGTCACAAAAGAGCTTGAAGAATCTTGGAAAACTTGATCCTTTTGCATAAATTCTGGTTTCTTCTTTTCTCCTAAGTCTCGGAACTTTCATCCACCACATTTCTATCTTCTGTCTTTCCTCCAGTTTTTCACCTGGGACCCCTTTCAGTAATCCAATACCTTGTCCAGAAAATCTTCATTCCCAGGAATTTTTTTTTTACCTCAATTATCCACTGATTGTCAACTAACCAGATACCCAAGACACCTGCACTCATTTTTATTGTGGAATTCTTGGAAGGGACATTTTTCTAGAGTCTGCTTTAGGTTGTTCAATGGCTGTATAAGATCATTGTTTAAAATAGAATTACTTGCACACCACAGAGGTTCAGTTCTTTTAAATTAGAAGCTTTGCCACAGAAAGGCCTCCTGCAATCATTTTGTCTTAGTTTTTTTCTCTCCCTCCCTTTTTGCTTCACATAAGAAGGAAAAAAAAAACTTTGCCTTAACTTCCATTAGGCTCTGAGTATATTATAATAAAGACAGGCAGTGTTGTGATGATATCAAACATGAATAAGAAAAGAATGAATTGAGTAAAGGCTGGTCAAAAGAAAATATTTGTGATTTATATTATTTTTATTTTAAATAACTATTGTTTCATCTAAAAGAGTTTCAGAGAAAATAGCTACCTTCATTTCCCATTAGTTATGTACTGCAACTCAATAGGAAAAAAGAAACCCAAAACTTTTAAAAGATTCAGTTGCCATATGCCAAAATAGTTTTGAAAGATGGGTGAATTCCAAGATATATTTCAAAATGGATGAATAATTGAATGTTTTTGTGGGTTCTCAGTAATATGATTCATACCTCATTGCAGACAGCAGGATGTGCAGACAGAGACATTGTTTGTGGCTTGTTTTTGTTATTAAATTTTATATCAGCAACTTAGACAACATTAGGCTTTCTACGTTTTCAAAACAAATCTCTTTGGTTTAGAGTTGTCCAATCTCCAAGTTGATAAGAACTTAGAATAATGAGATCATAGTTAAAGACACTACTTATAAGGCCTGAAAATTATACTGAATTGAGATATATAATATTTTATTGAGGTCTGGAGAAAGTTATGTGCGTTCCATAATTTTCACTGGCAGTGTCTGGTTCAGTGAATTATCCTAAATTTGAGAAAAATAGGACAAAGAAAAAAAATGAAAATGTTAATTATTTTAAGATTGCTTGATTTTTTTTTTAGTTTTTATTTCTATGATACATTGAAGTATCATAATATTATTTTTAAAAGCAGAAAATTAGAGGATTCTGGGAAGTTGGGAGAGTAGGTCAGAAAATTCCAAGCTCTCAAGATTTTCCCCCACAAAAGAGATAAAATAGCATGTTAGGGCAAAGTGCTGGTAAAAACATAAGAATAAGTCCACAGTAGGAATCTTACTGGGACAATTTGAGAAGATTGGAAGAAAAATCCCAGCACAAGTTTTGGTCTCAGTGAAGTGTAAACACGTCCAGGTTAGGGTCGCCTTTAGCAATAAGTTGCAAGCCACTTAAACAACAAGCAGCTAGCCCTGGTATTAATTGGTTTGAGAAGCTGCCTTGGCACTAGCCACATGAACCTTTAGCCCAGGATAGTTGGGCATCTGAGCTGAGGAAGATCGAAGGAACCTCTGCTGACAAGGAATGCCAGATCCAGCTGTGCTGAGGAGTGGTGGGGGGTAGGAGGTGGGGGTGTAGGGGAAGTGGGGAGGTGGTTAGAAGAAACTAGCACACACCCAGTGAGTGAAGAAACAGTGAGGCAGAAAGCCCCTGGCCGTGGGCACTTACAGGAGGTTGGAGGCTTGGCTTTGGTTCCAGGCTAGAAAAGGAGAGCCAGATTCTTAAGGAAGAAAATGACACCTTGAAAATTGGAACTGGACAAGGTGAAACTAGTGAAATTATAAGAGATCAAGAAGTAATTCAACAAAATATGGATAATGAAAATATAGAAGAGAAAGTGAAACATCTTATAAGAAAAATAACAGATTTGGAGAATAGATCAAGAAAACAAAAAAAAAATAATCAAACTAACTGAAAGTTATGATCAAGAAAAGAATCTTGATATAATAACAAAAAATAATTAAAGAAAAATTTCCTGAAGCATTAGAACCAAGGCAGGAGGGGAGGAGAATTACAAAAAAAAAATCCATTGACTAGCATGTAAAAGACATGCTATGAGGAAAACTCATAGGAATATCATAATCAAATTCTGAAACCCCAACTCAAGGATAAAATATTAAAAGCATCAGTGAAACAATTTAAATATGATGGTGCCACAATTAGAATCACACAAGACCTAGGAGCAGAGGCATTTAAGAACTGCAGGTCTTGGAACACTAAATATATGGAAGAGCAAAAGAACTGGAACTCTGGCTGAAAATATCATATCCAACAAAGTTAAGCATAATTCTGAATGAAAAAAAGGACATTTGTTCAAATGTCAGACTTTAAAGACTGTTCAAAAAAACTGAACTTAATGGAATATTTGACATAAGGTACATACAAAAGAGTGATAATAAGAGATTCGTAAGGACAGACTGTTTACTTTTTATATATGTAAAATGTAAAACTTGTATCTAAAATTCTTATTAGTAATTGGGTAGCTCATAAGAATGATTGGGGTAAACATGAGTATGATATGAATTTTAAAAGTAAACCATTTAGGAAGAGCTAAAAAGTATTTGTTTTTTGTACAAATGAGGTGCAAATGTACAGAGGAGTTAGTTGGGTGTGGAGGGCTGGTAGTTGTGGTAACCTACTTTCATCAGTAATGGGTTTAAGAGGGAACAATGCATATATTTAGTGAAGTATAGAAGTCTTATAAATTCAGAAGAAATAAAATGGTAGGGGAATAGGGAGAGAGAAAGGACAAGAGAGGCATCGTTAGAGGGGAGGGTGAAAGAATAGATAAAAGGGGAAATAGAAGAGTATTTAGAATTATGGGAATGGGAGGATAGGGGAGGGATAGTTGGAAGGGGTAGGCAAGAAATAGAAGGGCAAGGTGGCACATAGAAGTAAAGTAGAGGAGGCAGGAAGGATAGGAAACAAGAGATGCACAAACACAAAAACAAAGATCAGGAGTAGAATTTGGGAAAGTATATGTCTATACACGTATGTATATATGTATACATGTATGTATGTATCTATAGCTATAGAGAAACATATCCCAACTTAATTGTAGCCTTCTGGTGGGGTGGGGAGTGAAAAAAAAAACAAATGAAGTGGAAAAGTACATAGCAGAGAACAAAAGAAAACTTACAAGTAAGCAAATACAGGAGAGTGAGTTCTAAACAAAATGTGTATTATTTATCATACAGGCTTTCTTGAAATTAAAATATATTGTTACATATTTTGAATCCTCTTTTACGTCCTGCTATACATATGACATGCTTTTCTTTTTCTTTATTACTTTGTATTTGGGTTCCAATATTTAAATTTATGATATTTTTTTTCTTTTCTCTATTCTGGGTCTGTATTCTGGCAATTGAGTCTGAAATAATGGTTTTTTTTAAAAAAAGCACAAAACTGAGGAATTATTATTTTATTCATTTATTTATTTATTCATTCATTCATTCATTTATTTTATAACCCTGAGTTCCACAAATTTTTGAACTCTGAATTTTCTTCTCCATCTTCCCTTCCCTTCCCTCCCCACCCAAGATGGCATGCAGATTGAAGTAAACTATAGGTTCTATATATGTAGCTTCACATTAAACTTATTTGCACAATAGTCAAGTTGTAAAGATGAATTATAACCAATGGAATGAACCATAAGAAAGAAGAAACAAAACCAAAAAAGGAAAAAAAAGAGTGAATATTTTACCTCAATCTGCATTCAGACTCCCTAATTCTTTCTCTGGATGTGGATAACATTTTCCATCATGAGTCTTTTGGAGCTCTCCTAGAACCTTGCATTGCTGAAAAGAGCCAAGTCTATCAAAGTTAGTCATCACAAATGCCATGTGTACATAAATGTGGATAATGTTCTCGTGCTTCTGCTCCCCTCACTCAGCATCAGATCATGTAATTCTTTCTAGGTTACTGTGAAGTCCATCTGCTATTCATTCCTTATAGCACAATAGTATTCCATTTACATACCATAACTTGTTTAGCCATTCCCTAATTGATGGGCATCCCCTTGATTTCTGTTCTTTCACAAAAAGAGCTGCTATGAATATTTTTGTACATAGGGGTCCTTTTCCCAATTGTATAATTACTTTAGGATACAGCACTAGAAGTGGTATTGCTGGGTCAAAGGGTATTCACATTTTTATAGCCTTTTGGGCATAGTTCCAAATTGCTCTCCAAAATGGTTGGATCAGTTCTCAACTCCACCAACAATGTGACAATGTTCCAGTTTTCCCACATCCTCTCCAGCATTTATCATTTTCCTGTTTTGCCATGTTAGCCAATTTGACAAGAGAGATGTGGTACCTAAGAGTTGTTTTGATTTACATATCTCTACTCAATAGTGATTTAGAGCAGTTTCTCATAATATACTATAGCATGAAGGCAAGATTAATGACCTCGAGGATGACCATAAACATGCTAGAATGGTTCAGAATCATGAAGTATATTTATTTATTCATTCATTTATTTATTAATACATTTACTTATTTATTTTCTTATTTATTAATGTTTTTTTAAATTTTTAATCTTTTTTTTCTTTTTTAATTTATTATTAGTTTGCAACATTCATTTCCACAAGATTTTGAGTTTTAAATTTTCTCCCAATCTGTACATTCCCCCACCCCAAGATGGCATGTATTTCTGATTGCCCCTTTCCGCAGTCTGCCCTCCATTCTATTAACCCCTTATCTGCTCTCCCCTTACTTTCCTGTAGGGCCACATCGATTTCTCTACCCCATTGCCTGTATATTTTATTTCTCAGTTGCATGTAAAAACAACTTTTTTAAACTTTTGTTTTTAGAACTTTGAGTTCCAAATTCTCTCCCTTCTTCCCTCCCCACCCAACTTCCTTCAGAAGGCAAACAAAAAATATAGGTTATATATGTATTGTTATGCAAAACACTTCGATAATAGTCTTGTGAAAAACAAACTATATTTCCATCCATCCTATCCTGTCCCTGTTTATTCAGTTTTCTCCTTTAACCCTGTCTCTTTTCAAAAGTGTTTATTTTTCACTACCTCTTTGACCAATATACCCTCCCTTATATCATCCTTCATCCTTTATTCCCTTCCCCCTTCTTTCCTGTAGGGTAAGACACCCAATTGAGTGTGTATATCAATCCCTCTTTAAGTCAAATCCAAAGAGATTTGTCTCATTCCCTTTCACCTGCTTCCTATTCTCTTCCAATAGAACAGCTTTTTCTTGCCACTTTTACATGAGATAATTTACCCCATTCTATCACTCTCTTTCTCTTCCCAATATATTCCTCTGTCACCCCTTAATGTTATTTTTTAGATATCATCTCTTCATATTCAACTCATCCTGTGCCCTCTGTCTATATATATGTATATTCACTTCAACTAATACTGAAAAAGGTCTCATGAGTTACAAATATCATCTTTCCATGTAGGATTGTGACCAAAACAGTTCAACTTTAGTAAGTACCTTATGACTTCTCTTTCCTGTTTACCTTTTCATTCTTTTCTTGATTCTTGAAAATTGAAAGTCACATTTGCTATTCTGCTCTGGTCTTTTCATCAAGAATGCTTGAAAGTCCTCTGTTTAATTGAAAATCCACATTTTTGCACTGAAGTATTGTACTCATTGTGTCAGGTAGGTGATTCTTGGTTTTAATCCTAGCTCCTTTGACCTCTGGAATATCATATTCCAAACTCTTCAATTGGTTAGTGTAGAAACTGCTGGATCTTGTGTTATCCTGACAGTGTTTCCACAATACTCAAATCTTTCTTTCTGGCTGCTTGCAATATTATCTCCTTGATCTGGGAACTCTGGAATTTGGCTTCAATATTCCTAGGACTTTTTGGGATCTTTTTCAAGAGACTATCAGTGCATTCTTTCAATTTCTATTTTATCCTCTGTTTCTAGAGTATCAGGGAAGTTTTCCTTCATAATTTCTTGGAAGATGATATCTAGGCTCTTTTTTTGATCATGGCTTTCCGGTAGTCCAATAATTTATAAATTATCTCTCTTAGATCTATTCTCCAAGTCAATGTTTTTTTTTTCAATAAGATATTTCACATTGTTTTCCATTTTTTCATTCTTTTGGTTCTGTTTTATAATTTCTTTATCTCTCATAAAATCACTAGCTTCCATTTGCTCCAGTCTAATTTTTAAGGCATCATTTTCTTCAGTGATCCTTTGGACCTCCAATTCCATTTGACTAATTTTGCCTTTCAAGGCATTCATCTTCTCATTGTCTTTTTGGACTTATTTTCACATTTGATTAATTCTTTTTTAAGGTGTTATTTTCTTCAGTATTTTTCTGGGTTTTCTCTAGCAAAATATAGACTCATTTTTTTATGATTTTCTTGCCTCACTCTCATTTCTCTTCCCAAATTTTCCTCTACTTCTTACATAATTTTCCAAATCCTTTTTGAGCTCTTCCATGGCCTCAGACCAATTCATATTTTTCTTGGAGTCTTTTGATCTTTGATCTTTGTTGACTTCTTCTGGCTGTATGTTTTGACCTTCTTTGTCATCAAAGTAAGATGCTATAATCTGAGTCATTTTATGCTGCCTGCTCATTTTCCCAGCAGAATACTTGACTTTTGAGCTCTTTGTTAGGGTATGACTGCTTCCAGAGTAGAGAATGCTCTGCCCCAGGCAGACTCTTTCTCCACAGCCACCACAAGCTCTGACACAGAAGCGCTCCTACTCCCCCAAGCACAGACGACCAGGAATGTGACCCAGATCCAAGCAGGGCAATGCACAAGAACCCTGGCTCAGTGCCAGCAAAGAGATCCTTGCACTCTTGTACCTTTCTGTCACACCACTCCAACAGTTCTATGTTTTCTTTGGTGTTTGTGGTTCGAGAAGTTGCAATAACAATGTGGCTAGCAGCTGTTGGGTGGGTGAAAGACCAATGACACCAGCACACAGAAAGGTTACTAGCACAGGTTCTTTGATCTGCTTTTCTGAGGAAATCTGCTTTAAGGGGTTAACAGTCTCACGTTAATCAAACATACGTATATCATTCACTACGTTCCGTGGAAAAGCCAGTACCCTGAACTTCAGAGAGAATAAAAATGGAAACTGCAAGCATACATTATATAAACAGAGCAAATAATACAAATGAGTCTATCCATAGCAATACATAGTTACCAGAGAAACACCAACATCTGGGTATCTTCAAATCCCTGCAGCTCCTTAACAATGGCTACCCAGAGTCGCATCTGGCCAAATCACACAGTGTTTTTCTAGTGAGTGAGAGCCCCAAACAAAATGCTAACCTCAGATTATATATACCACATTTCATGGTCAGAGTGCTTCACACCTCTTGAGGGCTTCACACCTTTTAAGGGTTTTGTGCCTCTTGAAGGTTTCATATCTTTCCTGACCTAACTAGCAAAAGGGTGTGGGCTTTCTGTAGCAGGAAGGCCGAATTTATGATCTCAAATATAATCATGTATATGTTTGAATGGTCCGAAATCGCAAGGTATGAGAGATTCTCTAAGGAGAAAACAACAAGAAATTTATTTAGGCCCCACTGCAGCAAAAACTTGAACTGGCCTCCCCATTCCAACATCTTGACAAAAAGACTCCAGGCCCAGAAAGCCCATTTCACAAGGG
>JAQQSZ010021071.1:0-10002 GCA_028646595.1 Phalanger gymnotis | reverse complement strand
TGGCCTACCGCTAATCAAAGAAAAACCACTCATTGCTTCCTCAGGAGCCATCCACGCATTTATCTTTTCTGTGATCTCCCTTGGAATACCACTCTTATTGCTAGCTACTTCATTGCTGCAGGTAAAAGAGATCAGGCTGAATATTTCATTCTCTTGTAATCCTCTGGAAGGCTGATGCTTCTCCCTCCTTCAGCAAAGATATCTCAAGTGTCTCCGTCACGGCTTTAGACAAAATTTCTCAAGACAAAGAAGAAAAAGAGAAAAAGTTTACCAAGGAGTAGCTTCTAAGAAACTGGCACACTTGGGTATAGAACTAAACTCTCTTGGAAGACTAGACCTGTCTTGCTGCCATCATCTCTGAGATGGCTGAATGGCTGAGTGAATAGTGCGCTAGACTTTTCCAATCTTGTCCCAGAAGCTTAATAGGCGGATTTTTTTCCCTTAGGTGTAAATTGGAGATAAAAGAGACACGTTGAGGTACAGCAGACAAAGAGCTGACCTCAAAGCCAGGAAGAAGCTGGGTCCAAGCTCAAACACACTGATTGGCTATGGGAATCTAAGCAAGTTATTTAACCTCACAGTCTGCATGCTCTGGGACAGGAATGAATTGCATCGGTAGAAGTTTTGTCATCTGGGACTTAAATACATCATAGAAATCATGGGTCTAGTTCCTGTCCCAAAACTGAGGTAATGTTGTTATTCAGTGAAGCCTGACTCTTTGTAACCTCAAGGACCTGTCTTTGGGGTTTTCTTGAAAAGATGCTAGAGTGGTTTGCCATTTCCTTCTCCAGTGTGTCCCCATTTTACAGATGAGGAACAGAGGCAAATAGGAGTTAAATGACTTGCCCAGGATCACACAGCTAGTAAATGTTTGAGGTTGGATTTGAACTCAGATCTTCCTGACTCTACGACCATGCACTATCCACTACCACCTAGCTGCCCCAATAGAGCATAAGAGTGTATGTGGTAAAACTAAATGGATTAATTGCCTAACAGTGCTTGGTAGTGCTATCCAAGCATGTCATAGGTCCTCTATATAATCTGGTCTGTGTCTACCCTGCCCCATATTCATACATATTTGGCAAGTATTTGGTTACTCTAACAAATATACATCTATATAACTAGTTGTCTGCATTCATCAATTTTCCAGTTTCGTTTTGTACTCTGTTAAGAGAGTCCTTGTAACTTGCCTGTTGCAACAACTTGGACTTGCACAAAATATGTTAGCTAGTCCTACCAGTTTTAAAAAAAATGGGGAGGGGGACGGCTAAAATTCTTCTGAGAGGAAACCTATTTAGTAGTCCAATTTCATCGCAAAGAGAAATTCACTGAAAAATGACACCATTCGTGACAGTAAATGCCATGTATCTAATCACTTTCAGTATTTTTCTTGAAATGACCTAAATTTATTTCTCCTATTGTTCATGTTATAAAGTATCTCTAATTTTGATTTAGTACTTCCATATACCCCATCATGGACAGTGGTAGCTAAAATTCTACTTGGAGAATATTCACAGGTCATAACTATGGGCTGGAAAGGACACAGCTTGAGCTTTTAGTTTCTGAGTTCATATTTGCATTCCTTGTGGCCTTTGATCTGTAAACAGAGGATATAGGATGTTATAGTCCCTAAGGAAGTATAAGCATGGAACACTACAATGTCATTCTGACAGAATCATTTTTGTGACTATATAAGTATAGTTGGAATTGTACGATTTGAAATGTGATGCTTTGGTAATGAGTAATAATCCCATTATCACTCATCCACAACAAACTCGACCCTAGACATTACTACTTCCAGGGTTTGGGTAATATGTTGGAGCAGAGGCTAGACAGTTGTAAACAAGTTATTATTATGTATGTTAATGAGTACTCATGGTTCACAAAATGGAGAGATGAAGTACATTAACATCCTTTGCTATATGGGCATACTACAAAACAGTAACTTTTTATGACAATGACCTTCATACAAGAAGCACATAAGTGATGAGAGGAAATTATTAAAATGTCTATAAGGATCATTTTACAATTCTTATAAAAAGCAGATTGCTAGAAATACCTGGATAATATATTAAATGACAGTACATACTTCATATATTAGAAAATTAAAGATTTACAAAGGAAAAAAACAATTGAGGATCTTCATCACCTTTTGGATGAAAACAGCAATACTTGGCACTGTGGGAGGTAAAATATTTAGATGAGTCATTTCTTCTAATTCCACCAACAGTTGTATCCCCAACACCCTTTTGATTACATTACTCTTCTAAACAGACACCAGATCTGTATAGCTATTGTTCTCAGATTAGTATGGCTAAGGTTTCTGTTCTGTGGTTGTATTTTTTCATAGCTACTCACAAAAACAACTACTAAGGCATGAAGGAATAGAGATCTGTGTTACTGACAAGAGTACCCCTATAGAAATTTTAAATATTTTAAATTATTCAAAATAGTACTCCTGGGTTATGTAACCAATAAGATGAAGGAGTAAATAGTTATCTCTCAATTTTTTTAAAGAAAGATGTTATACTGCAGAGGAAAGGTAATTTCACTTGAATCCACAGGACAAGAAAATAAGTCCATCAAAGTAACAGCCTTATGAACTAACAGAGTAGAATGATGATCCTTAACACACTCCCTCAGCACCCCTTCCTTCCCTACCAGTCTCCTAGCTTAGGAAGGGAACCCAAATTCATGGATGGTCACTTTAGGATATAATCTAGGATCTCCTTATTGCTGATGAGACTCTGTCAGTGCACACCTTCTACCCTACAATAAGAAATAAAATTTGTCTCTTGGAGGGCATAGGGAGGATGAGGGTGGAGTCCTGAGTAGCCTTCCCTCTGCCTGGGGCAGATTCCAGGTTACAGACTACCAAGGTGATAGATTCAGCTGGAAACATCCATCCTACCCTCCCTCAACACAGCAAAAAAAAAAAAAAATAGAATCAAATTCAACAGAATGGAAGAAATACCAGATGAAGTTGGGGCAGAAGGTCAGTGATCATACTTGGCTTGAATAAAAAGGTATTAATGGTGGGTTGAAGCTAGTCCTGTTCTCCCAGAAGTTTCTTGTGGCAGGGACAAAGGAAAGTGAAAAGTAAATTCCCCAGTATAGGAGGAGGCTTAGAGAGCATTGTGGTGCAGCATTAAGGTAATATTCTCTATTAAAGGGAGGAGAGTCAGAAACTGAATGATGGGAATGTGAGGGGGAGATGGGTGTAAAAAATCACCAAAGATTTCAAGAGGAAAACAATTCAATTAAAAATTCTAGAGCACAGATAGATAAACTAATAGAGGCAACACTAAAGTTTTAAGGATGGATGAATACAAAAGCATTTAAAAGATTACAATCTAAAGAAATATTACAAGATAAAGACAATTGAGCCCATGGCTGATGATACTCAAAATCCTATGTAATCCAAAGAGAGAACCGTACGATAGTAACATGTTCCAGAGTGGTTCAAAGGAGAAATAAAATACTTCAAGAGAAATTAGAAGGGAACAAATGTCAGAATTAATGTCCTTCACAGGAGAGATAGTAGAATAGAAAGATTTAAATCTGCTGTGGCAAATCTCTTCAAAGAAGGGAAAGTGAGAATAAAAAACTTAGAAGACAAATATACTGATGTAAAGCACAATCTGGAAAGTGAGATGCAAAAGGAGTAGTACTTGAAGAATCAATGATCTCTACCAAGCAAAAAATATTGATATTGATAACAGGATTTATAGAATCAAAAATAAAAAGAGTAAATTCACTTCCAATGAAGAGGAAATTAAAACAATAATTAGCAATTATTTTGCCTAACTGTATGCCTATAAATTTGACAACCTTAGGGATATGGATGAATATTTACAAAAAATATAAATTGCCAGTTTAACAGAAGAGGAATTAAAATACCTAAATAACCCCATCTCAGAAAAAGAAATTGAACAAGCCATCAACGAACTCCCTAGGAAAATATCTCCAGGGTCAGATGGCTTTACATGTGAATTTTATCAAACATTTAAATAACAATTAATTCCTATACTTTATAGACTATTTGGGAAAACAGGTGAAGGAGTCCTACCAGATTCTTTTTATGACACAAATATTGTACTAATACCCAAACCAGGAAGAGTCAAAACAGAGAAAGAAAATTATAGACCAGTTTCCCTAATGAATGTTGATGCAAAAATTTTAAATAAAATATTAGCAAAAAGATTGCAGCAACTTATCATGAGAACAGTACACTACAATCAGGTAGGATTAATTCCAGGAATGCAAGGCTGGTTCAATATTAGGAAAACTATCAGCATAATTGATCATATCAACAACAAAACTAGCAGAAAACATATGATCATCTCAATAGATGCAGAAAAAGCCTTCATCAAAATATAACATCCATTCCTATTAAAAACACTAGAAAGCATGGGGATAAACAGAGCCTTCCTTAAAATTATAAATAGCATCTACTTAAAACCATCAACAAGTATTATCTGTAATGGAGATAAGCTCAATACCTTCCCAATAAGATCAGGGGTGAAACAAGGATGTCCATTATCACCCCTATTATTCAATTTGGTACTAGAAATGTTAGCTGAAGCAATAAGAGAAGAAAAAGAAATTGAAGGAATTAGAATAGGCAAAGAAGAAACTAAATTATCACTTTTTGCTGATGATATGATGATTTACTTAGAGAATCCTAGAGAATCAAGTAAAAAACTACTTGAAATAATAAACAATGTTAGCAGAGTTGTAGGATATAAAATAAACCCACATAAATCCTTGGCATTCCTATACATTACTAACAAAGCCCAACAGCAAGACAAAGAAAGAGAAAATTCCATTTGCAGTTACTGTAGACATTAGAAAATATTTGGGAGTCTATCTGCCAAGAGAAACTCAGGGCCTATATGAGCATAATTATGAAACACTTTTCACACAAATAAAGTCAGATCTAAATAAATGGAAAAACATCAGTTGCTCATGGTTAGGCCAAGCGAATACAACAAAAATGACAATTTTACCTAAATTAATTTATTTATTCAGCGCCATACCATTCGAACTAACAAAAACTATTTTACAGAGCTGGACAAAATAATAACAAAATTCATCTGGAAAAACAAGAGGTCTAGAATATCTACAGAATTAATGAAAAGAAACGCTAGGGAAGGTGGCCTAGCCATACCAGATATTATACTGTATTATAAAGCAGCAGTCATCAAAACTACTTGGTACTGGCTAGGAAACAGAATCATGGATCAGTGGAATAGGTTAGGTACACAAGACACAGTAGTCAACAACTATAGCAATCTATTCTTTGATAAGCCCAAAGAATCCATTTTCTGGGCTAAGAATTCACTATTTCACAAAAACTACTGGAATTGGAATTGGAAAATGGTAGGGCAGAAACTGGGCATAGACCAGTATCTTATACCATATACCAAAGTATGTCAAAATGGGTTCATGATTTAGGAATAAAGGCTGATGCTATAAGCAATTTGGGACAGCAAGGAATAGTTTTCCTGTCAGATTTATGGGAAAGGGAAGAATTTATGACCCAACAAGAGATAGAGAACATTATAAAATGTAAAATGGATAATTTTGATTATGCTAAACTGAAAAGTTTTGTATAAACAAAGCCAATGCAACAAAGATTAGGAGGCAAGCAGAAAATTGGGAGAAAATCTTTACGACCAATGTCTCTGATAAAGGCCTCACGTCTAAAATATACAGGGAACTGAGCCAAATTTATAGGAATAAAAGTAATTCTCCAATTGAGAAATGGTGAAAGGATATGAACAGGCAGTTTTCAGAGGAAGAAATTAAAGATATCTATGGGCATATGAAAAAATGCTCTAAATCACTATTGATTAGAGAAATGCAAATCAAAACAACTCTTAGGTACCACATATCTCCTGTCAGATTGGCTAACATGACAAAACAAGAAAATGATAAATGCTGGAGAGGATGTGGGGAAAACTGGAACACTGTTACATTGCTGGTGGAGTTGTGAACCAATCCAGCCATTCTGGAGAACAATTTGGAACTACACCCAAAGGACTATAAAAATGTTCATACCCTTTGACCCAGCAATACCACTTCTAGGGTTATACCCCAAAGAGATCACACAAGTGGGAAAAGGACGCAAATGTACAAAAATATTTATAGCTGCTCTTTTTGTAGTAGCAAAGAACTGGAAATTACGGGGATGCCCATCAATTGGGGAATGGCTGAACAAGTTGTGGCATATGAACGTATTGTGATATAAGAAATGGGGAACATATGGACTTCATAATAGCCTGGAAAAACCTACCCAATACAATGCTGAGTGAGCAGAGCAGAAGTAGGAGAACATTATACACAAACATAGACATAATGATTCTGTGATGACTAACCTTGATAGACTCTGCTCTTCTCAGCAACATAAAGTTCAAAGACAACTACAAAAGACTCATGATGGAGAGAGCTATCTACATCCAGAGAAAAAACTATGGAGTCTGAATGCAGATTGAGGCAAACTGTTTGCTCTCCTTTTTTCTCGTGTTTTTGTTTTATTTTGATTTTGTTTCTTCTTTCTCATGATTCATTCCATTGGTCCTAATTCTTCTTTACAACTTGACTATTGTGTAAATAAGTTCAATGCGAAGTTATATGTAGAAGATATATCAGATTCCATGCCATCTTGCGGAGCAAGGGGGGAAGAAAATCTGGAACTCAAAATCATGTGGAACTGAGTGTTGTAAACTAAAAATAAAATATCTTAATTTAAAAAAATGATTCGGTTCACTTCATTCTGCATCACTTTACACAGGTCTCCATAGATTTCTCTGAAACTGTCCATTTCATCATTTCTTACAGCACAATAATTTTCCACATTCATATATATCATAATATGACAATGGGTACCCCTTTATTTTCCAATTCTTTCCTACTCTTTAGGATACAGCTACATTCAAGGCAATTATTGTTAAATAGTACTACCAGTGGGACCTTTTGGGAGGGTAGTATTTAACAGAGTTCCATACTCAAAGTACAGCTGGGACTTGCCTTTTAAGAACAGAAAAGCAAAAAATTATGAAACTTGATCTCATGGAACACAATATGCTCTGAAACTTAACATTAAAAAGGAAAGATGTAAAATCCAATGTTAATACCTAACATATAACTTAAGCAAACACAATCAAGTCTTCATAGAATGTTGTTACTACAGCTCACTTATATACCACTTATATACCACATCATCAGAATTCCTACAGTCTTCCAAGAGAGGATGAACATGGAGTAGGCATATATTCTGGTACTGTACAAAAATATATCAAGTGAAAAAAATGAAAATTTTGCTAACTGGTTAGAAACATTAGAACAGCATATACACATTATGGTTATACCATTATTAAATGTTATAATTATTCATCACAATGATGTAACATATAAAAAACTTTCATATATGGATTGTTTATTCATATGATTCTTGGTCACTCAGAGGATTATAGCCATTTCATAACAATCTTTGTTATTTTATCACCTTCCCAGAAATAGACCATAAGATCTAGAGATATAATTTTCTACTTCAATATGAATTCTTCTTTGTTATCTTTTCTCAGAACTTAATGCCCTTTCTTCACAAACAAATGAGTTTTGCCAGGAAAACTCTGTGATTTATTGTGTCTTCTCTCTCTGACATCATTATATTTTCACAATCATGAATGAAATCAGAGTATCAAAGAAGAGATCTAGAGAAAACAAGTTTATTTATTTCCCAAATGAGACAATATAGGGGCCTATTTGAAAAATACTACAGAAAAAGATGAGTACTTGTCAATAGTATATATTATCACATTATGGTATACTTTCATAATCCGAATAGCACAGCAGAATTTGGCATCCACAGTGAAAAACACTGTGAGGATTTAGCATTGCTACAATAGTAAAGTAGATTTATTGGGCCTACTTTCCTAGTAGGGAATAAGAGGGCCTGGTTGTTTGGCAAAAGTAAAGTAAAAGGCATTTCCAGTTGTTTTTTTCTTGAGACAAAAAAAATGTCATTTCTGTTTTTGATGTATAGTAATTTAATAATCAGATAAACAAACCAGAAAAATGCCATCAATCAAATTCTAGAAACTTATAAAGTATCTAGGATTTCGTAAATATTCATTAGAGAACTGGTATGAATTTGGCTCAACTCAAAACAGCTCAAATCACACCATTTGTTTTTATGTGAAGCATTTCAAAATACATGAATTTTCTGAAAATCATCATGCATAATAGATGTCACAGAATAATAAAACAGCAAAATAAGGTTGCAAAAGCTTACATACAGGTGTGTACACATATGTCTGTGTATATATCATCTCTCCCCTAAAAGAAATCCTTTTTTTAAAAAAAATCTGTTTCAAAAGTCATATTTGCATAAATACATTTTTAGGTAGATACATAAAGAAACCAAACGTATTAATGGCTTTTACAGTGTGCTTTATATTGACCCCCCTCTGCTCCCTTACCACTAAGAAACAAAAAAATTATTCCACCTGTAATTGAATTTAACATTGACAACAGTGATACATATGCTAGAGTGACAGACAAGTGATTGGCAGTTTGCCATTTGAAAAGTTTTTGATTTGGCTGATTATTATACAATTATGCGCAGCAATCTAGACCCCCCCCCCAGAAGAATTAGAAAAGTTTGAAAAGACATGGACAAGAAGCAGAAAAGGGGTATGTAATAGCTATACTCCTAAGTGACTTTCTTGTCATTTTGATACATTATGTCACGTTATTTCTTTTTTTTAGTATGCTTTCTTTTTTTTAGTATTTTATTTTTTCCCCAGTTACATATAAAAACAATTTTTAACGTTTATTTTTAAAACTTTAAGTTCCAATTCTCTCCCTTCCTCCCTCCACGCCCCCCCCAATTGATAAGACAAGTAATTTGATAAAGGTTATACATATGCAGTTATACAAAAAACATATCCGTAAATAGTAATGACATGTTATTTCAACAACCATTCCCTTTGGATACATATACCCCATTTTTCATCAACACTCTTTGGAGTTCATTCATTCAATCCATATTTCTTTATTGAGCACCTACTTTGAGAGAAGTGTTCACAGGTATTCTGGATAAGTATTAGTTTTGGTGGTTGTTTTGCAAGCTTCCTAACTTAAACTACAATAAAGTGGGGGTACAGTGGTGGCAACAGATACATGATAGCTAACTGCTACAAATTCAATAAATGGAGAAGACCTTTCAAGGTGAGGCATTATTAACTCCAGGGTAATGATGCGAAGCAAAACTCTCATCTAATGTAATCATAAACAATGGCCACTCTCCTCAGAATGCATTGTGATTACAAGATAGCTCTAGGTAGAAAATAAAAGGCTCAGAAAATAATGACATTTTCTTGAGACCCAGGTATAAAAAACCAAGAAGACAAAAACATGATACACATAGAAATATTTAAATTTGGAGAATGTCCTAGTGTGTCCATTAATCAACATTCATTTATTAAGCTTCTACCATGGGCCGGACACTGTCCCAAGTTCTGGTGACACAAAGACAGAAGTAAAACAATTTCTCCCCTCAGGGAGCTTGTGTTTTATCAGAGGAGACAGTAGGAACATTTATAAGTACTATTGTTATGTTGTTGTTCAGTAATGTCCTACTCTTTTTTTTTTTTTACAAATTTTATTTAATATATTTAGTTTTCAGCATTGATTTTCACAGGAGTTTGAATTACAAATTTTCTCCTCATTTCTGCCCTCCCCCCAACTCCAAGATGGCGTATATTCTGATTGCCCTGTTCCCCAGTCTGCCCTCCCATCTGTCACCCCACTATCTTCCAATCCCCTTTTCCCTTCCTTTCTTGTAGAGCAAGATAAATTTCTATGCCCCATTGCCTGTGTATCTTATTTTCTTGTTGCCTGTAAAAATTTTTTGTTTTTGTTTTTGAACATATATTTTTTAAAACTTTGATTTCCAAATTCTCTCCCCTCTTCCCTTCCCACTCACCCTCCCTA
>JAQQSZ010021070.1:0-10002 GCA_028646595.1 Phalanger gymnotis | reverse complement strand
TATGTAGAGAGAGAGAGAGGAATATATATATAGAGAGAGAGAGAGGGGGGGGGGCACAGGGTGAGTTGAATATGAAGGGATGATATCTAAAAAAATAAAACCAAATTAAGGGATGAGAGAGGAATATATTGAGAGAGGGAGAAAGGGAGAGATAGAATGGGGTAAATTATCTCGCATAAAAGTGACAGGAAAAAAACAGTTCTTTTGGGAGAAAAGAGGGGGCAGGTGAGGGGGAATGAGTGAATGTCGCTCTCATCAGATTTGACCTGAGGAGGGAATAACATACACACTCAATTGGGTATCTTACCCCACAGGAAAGGAAAAAAGAGATAAAAAGGGTGGGACAATAAAAGGGAGGGCAGATAGGGTAGGAAGTAATCAAAAGCAAACACTTTTGAAAAGGGACAGGGTCAAGGAAGAAAACTGGATAAAGGGGCATAGGATAGGAAGGAGCAAAATATAGTTAGTCTTTCACAACGTGAGTATTGTGGAAGGGTTTTACATAATGATACACAAGTGGCCTGTGTTGGATTGCTTACCTTCTTAGGGAGGGTGGGTGGGGAGGGAAGAGGGGAGAGAATTTGGAACTCAAAGTTTTAAAAGAAGATGTTCAAAAAAAAGTTTTTGCATGCAACTAGGAAATAAGATATACAGGCAATGGGACATAAACATCTATTTTGCCCTACATGAAAGTAAGGGAAAAAGGGATGGGGGTGGGGGGGAGTGGGGTGACAGAAGGGAAGGCTAACTGGGGAACATGGCAATCAGAATATATGCCATCTTGGGGTGGGGGAAGTAGAAATGGGGAGAAAATTTGTAATTCAAACTCTTTTGAAAATTAATGCTGAAAACTAAAAATATTAAATAAATAAATAATGATTAAAAAAATAAAACAATTCTGAGTTTCCATCTTATACACATTAGGTTGGCCAAGATTTAAAAAAAAAGAGGAAAATTGCAGGTTTTTTAAGGGCCATTAGGAGAAATGACAAATTGATGCACTATTGGTGGAGCTGTGAATAGAGTTAAACATTCTGGAAAAACAATTTTTAACTATATCCAAAAAGTCACTAATTCATGTGAACCCTTTGACTCATTGATGTCACTCCTGAGCACATACCTAAAAGAGATCAAATTCAGGTAGAAAGGACTCAACTGTACAAAAATATTTATAGTAGCATTTTTATAACAAATAAATAGAAACAAAAAGTTGCCCATCAGCCCGGGAATGGCTGAAGAAATGATGGTATCTGAATATAATGGAATATATCATTGTGCCATAAAAAATAATGAACAAGATGTATTTGGGGAAAAGCTGGTAAGATTTATTTGAAGTAGTAAAGTGAGTAGAAGTAGAAGAACAATTTACACGATGACCACAATAATTTAAAAGTAAATAACTTTGAAAACTTTCAGAGCTCTGGTCAATGCAATGATCAAAAGACTGATGATAAAGTATTTTTCCCTCCCCTTGATATAGAAATGATAGACTAGAGGTGCATAAAGCAACATATTTAGACATTGTCAATGTATTGATTTGTTTTGCTTGACTATATTTATTGGTTACAAAGAAGAGCTTCAGGATAGAAGAAGGGTTAAAGGAGGAGTGAAGGTGATGCAAAAATAGAAAAAAAGAGCAAGAATGAAATATTTTAAAAATACACAAAAGAGAACAGAAATAAGTTCGGAAGGTGAATAAAATGAGGGCAGTGTTGTTATTACCATATTAAATTTAATATATACTTCTTTTTTTAAAAAAAGCTGTATTTTGAAAAGAAAGAAATGGACCTTTTAAGTACCTGTAGAAGAGGGCATTTTTCTCCAAGCCCAGAAGGATTATCTGGCTTTAGGCTTTTGAGGGAGAATTCCCATGAAGAAACCACTAAGTTGAGTGATGTTGGTTCCTACTTACATACATAAAAGGGCCCCACCTGATGCTCTTATCAGTTTTCCCTGATTCCAGTCTCAGTAGGCAGAAGCTTTGATAATTCTTGAGTTTCACAATCTTTGGACCCAGATCTACAAAGAAGCATTCTTATAAGGCCACAGAACCAGGATAGCAGGGAGGATTCTCCAGATAAGCACCTTATTTATGGGCTCTTAGTTCTTGTGAGCAATGAAGTCAGTTATGTATGATCTATCCTTAGGAATGAAAGATTAATGATGAATAAAAGATCTCTGAAGCCTCTTTGTACTCAAAAACAGTGTATAAGGAAATGAATGTGTAAAAATGTCTTCCTTATCCTAGTACGAACGGTGTCCTGACTAAAATCATACAAGTATGTATGTAATAAGTATATAAGAATTTTTTTGGTATACTATTTAGCAAAGAATATAGTAATCTACTTTTTTACATTTAGTTTTTATTTTATTTTTTCCTAAATTGTGTGTTTACAAAATTCAGAGTTTTTTTTAAATTTTGAGTTCTATATTCTTCCCTCCCTTTCCTCCCCCTCCTTGAGAAGGCAAACAATTTTATATAGATTAGATGTGTGTATGTATGCAAAATATTTCCATATTAGCCATGTTGCAAAAGAAAAACAGGCAAAAAGCTATCAAGAATAATAAGAAGGGTTTTTTTTAAAGTATGCTTCAATCTGCATTCAGGCTCCATCAGTTCTTTTTCTGGAGGTGGATAGCATTTTTTCATTATAAGTCCTTTGGAATTGTCTTGGATCATTATATTGCTGGAAATAGCTAAATCATTCAGTTCATCATTATACAATGTTGCTATTACTATGTACAATGTTCTCCTGGTTCTGCTCATTTCACTTTGTGTCAATTCATGTAAGTCTTTTCAGGTTTTTCTGAAAGCATCCTGCTTGTCATTTCTTATAGCACAGTTGCATTCTATCACAATCATATAACACTAGTAATCTACTTTTACTGTCTCCAAGCTAAACATGTTCCTAAGCAAGAAGAGTGCTTCTCTCAAACTTTAAGTGGTTTAGCAAAGACATAAGAGTTCTTTTAAAAAGAAACATGCAAAAGTGGGGATTGTTAGGTTCTTTGGGAGAGGAGTAGAGGGAATGATGTTTACTACAGTGGGGTGTTTGTTCTTACACTCAGTAGGACTGAGGGAAGGAAAAAACCCTTAAGTAAGAAAATCTCTGTCTCTGTCTCTCTCTCTTCCTTACTTCCAGAACCCCAACTCCAAATGTAGTCTGCTTCCCACTGCAATATATAGTAAATGGCACAGCCAGGATTTGATCTCAGGTCCAAACCAAGTCTTCTTTTCACCTTACCAAATATTTACACTACCCATCTCAGAGGGCTGTGTTGAGGTGTTTTGTAAACCTTAAAGAGATATGAGAATATGAACTGTAAGCTACTGATTTTTCTGCAGAACCTCAGACAAGAGGTCAGGAAAACACAACCAAAGCTCTGAGCCAGGTTTCACACAAGTATTTGTTGCTATTGTCAACTTCACAACTGAAGAAAACTCCAATGTCTCTCATTCTCTTGTTTAGTGAATCATTTATTCTTATTCTAGTACACCTAAATCCTGGGACTTCTCTCCATATATGTCACAATTTTCAGAGTGGCCTCCTATGATCAGCCTTACCCAACATTCATATTCTTTGAGCTCCTTTCGATTGAGTCTTAGATCGGCATTTTTGTTACTGTTATGTTGTTGTATTTCTTATTAACAGTAATCCTTTATACATGCATACAATTGTCTAGTCTCCAAAGTGTTTTCTTATCTATTATTCTATTTGATTCTCCCAGTGACCCTATATAAATTGTTTAAGGCAAAGAAAATGAGCCCCAAAGAAGTGTTTTGCTCAACGTCACCACAGCAGAATTTGTACTAGAATTCAGATGCTCTGACTAGTCTCAGTGCCTCTTTCACAACATTGGGCTGCCCCTGAGCATGAATAAGGATCTCCATAGGATGAACCCACCAAAGAAACCAAAAAGAATGAAAAGACAATTAATAAATATGGCTCACCTAGCAGAAAAAAATAACTAAAATTTTCATTTAACTCATATAGCATTGTAAGCTTTGCACTCTACTTCTTTATGTCTTTGAGGTAAATGGTGAAATTTTTTTTGCCTAGGCTTGTGATTTCATTAGTATAGGGATTTTTTTTTCCATTTGGAAACTTCCACAGTGAGGTAGAGTTGTAACTAATCTGTAATTTATAAACTTAGAGTAGCCTGGGGTGACAGGTTTAGTGATTTGTCCACTGTCACCTGGCTAGTATGAGTGAAAGGCAAGACTTGAACCAAGTAAACTTTCCAATGTCAGCAGCCCTCTATCCACTGTTTCAGTGTGAAAATTATTACTTATATTTTTATGAAGAAACAGTTTCAGAAAAGTTAACTGACTTAGTTAATGTCACATAGCTAATATGCGATGGAACCATGATTTGACCTTTTGTCTCATGATTCTAAATCTAACACTTTCTCCACTTATTATGCTACTTTTTAGAAGCTAACATTTATTTTCCTAACTACATTAGAAACTCATGATTCTGTGATACATGGGAGAACAATTGCAAGTAAACTAGCTGTAGTAGGGTATAAAGGAAGTGGAAGAAGGGGCATTTGGGTAGATAAGTAGAGGTCAGTTGAAACATTCTTGTTGGATATCACCTGAGGAATTGAGATAAAAAGTTATAGGCAATAAAGATCAAAAAATGCCCCTCCAACCCCTACTAACTCACTAGTAAGGTAGTTGGAATCTAGATAGATTACAGAGGAAAAGGAAGGGAAGGGATTGAAGGCAGGAAAGGAAAAGAGAAGGAAAATGCAAGAGATATGACAGGGAAAGAATGCACAGGATTTAACCACTTATTTGGATAGAGGAAGGGGGTAAGGGAGAGAGGCATCAAAAATGACTTTTGTTTCAGCCTAAGTGGCCAGAAAAATAGTGGCACCATTGATAAAAATAGAGAAGTTAGGAGGAGGAGATTTGGGGAGGGGGGAATAATCAGCTCTACTTCGAACATGTTACATTTGAAGTGCTAGTGGGATATCCAAGTAAGGATGTTATTCCTGGTCTGGAGCATGGAAGAGAGAGCTGGCTAGAGAAACAAATGTGGGAGTTAAAGTTCTGGGAGTAGATAAAATCAATGAGTGTATATAGAGAAAAGAAAAGGCAAGCACAGAGTTTTAGGGAACAAGGAAAGATAAAGGAGCAAGAACACAGAGAAAAAGGAGGAGTGAGAAATGTAAGGGGAAAGCCATGAAAGTAGAAAGTCACAGAAGCCAAGAAAAGAGTTTCAATAAAGTGAAATCAACAGTATCAAGTGCTCATTGGACCAATTTGCGGTATGGTCTTGAGAGAAATTCTCAAAGTAGAGATGCAAAAGGAATAGAGGATCATGAAGGGAAGAGAGAAGTTCACCTCTCCCATGCCTTTCTTATCCTATCCTAAAGTTGTAATGCTGCAAATCTAGAGCTATCGTGGGACATAGATTGATCTCAAAGGTATATACCCTGAAGCCAGTTTCTAATCCAATTGAAAGTGTAAGTGTTTGAGCATTTTAGAAAGTCCTGAAGCTCCAAGTAAGCCATAAAACGTGCTGCCTTTACTGAGAGCCTTGTTCGTTTCCAGCTCATTGTAAACTTCTTCAAAGAGAACATTTGTTCTTTTCTCAAGGAGACAGACTTCCCTCCCCCCACTTTTTCTCTTCTAGAAACACTTTCATGTCCTCGGCAAAATGTCAGGAAAGGAAACAAAAAAACACCCAGGGTAAACATGAAATGTTTCTGCCACACTGGCTGCTAATTATATTTTCAATATAATAAAGGGCAGAGACTCTCATGTGGTTACAGCTTTTTTAGGTTGAAACTTAAATTACCTTCATGCCTTCCTCTTCTTAAAAGTTATTTTTCTGCTGCCTTCATGACTCCGTGTCATGTGTCTATCTCTGCCTCATCTTTCTCTAGAGACCAGCCGGTCAGTCCTTGTCTATGATGTACCGTGACTCCACCAGTGATAGTTATGTACCCAGATTTTTTTTTACCTTTAGATGTTCAACAACATGAATATTCTTATTTTTTATTTAAAACTAATTTGGAGTTCTCACTCTCCAAGGGGCTTCTAATCACCAAAAAGTGCCCCAGGCAAGAACTGATTGACAGGAAAACGGTGAGGCTTCTGAAAAGTAAATTGGCTATTGACAGAGCAGTATACAAAGGAAAATGCTAAATGCTTATTATTTATGAGCTATTAGGGAAAATGTTATTAGCATCTGTTTCCCACATGGGCAAAAACACCTGTCAGACATCAGGAAATGATAAAACGAGGCACATTTAATAGTTACTTTGTTTAAAAAGTCATTAAAATTGAATGTCAGCTAAAACTTAGAAAAACATTTATTCTTCAAACCACTTTGAATCTGGTTGTTGAGGAATGGAAAGATCCTTTGCTAGTGAGAACCAGTACATGGGATTTGACAATAGAAAGGCTAATGCTCAGAGAGCAAACACAATAAAACAGCAAAGTAAAAGGACATAGGAAGAAATGGAAGGAATGGCAAAAGGTGTGGGGGTGGGGTGGTTCATAGCCCTTTTAACTACTGAGTTCAGTGCATCAATCTAAATGTCAGGGAATATGTCATTGCCTCATTGAAGAAGAACAACTTCTAAGTAGAATAAATAAAGTTACAGTCTACCTCTAAAGCTCTCACTATCTCTCTGGCTTTCTGAATTTCTGTCTGTCTGTCTCTTTCTCTCTTTATTCTATAAACAAATTAATTGTTCTTTATAACTGAAAGGATGAGCCTCCCCTCCCACCATGGCACCAAGGGAAGCAGAAAGCAAAGAGGAAAGAAGTTAATCCCCTTAGTCTCCCAACCTTCCTCCCCCCATCTTTACCCCTGCTGGTCCCCCATCCATGTTTTAATCCTGCTCTGAAGACACAGGGGGGCATGCTCCTTCCATGAGTAGACTGCTTGGATGCAGGGTGCACCCCATGTTCCCTATCGCTGCTGAGAACTATAGCAAAGATGCCAATTATGGCCAATTGTAGAGATGGGCTTGTGACGGAAAACCTATCTGTTCAGCCTCAGGATGAGGTCATAGGCAGGGGTCTGGCAGGAAGGACTAATGAGAAAACCAAACCCCATACCTAGGGTTTAGAAGGGAACTCTCCACCAAAGAAGACTGAAGCAGTCATGTCTCCAATGCAGGGCCTGTCCTTATCCCCCAAATTCCTGCATGTTGCTGCTCCCAAAATAACAGATGGTTTACAGAAAAACAAGTACTGGCTCAAAAGAGATTAGCCTGAGGCCCCATTTGCTCAGTATGGACCTGATATTGGAAGAATAGCAAAGAGTCGTCGAATTAAGATAGAGACTATAGTCAACTCAATTGCAGGCAAATTCCTCATCCACAAAAAACACAGGCACTCCCCAATTTATGTTCCCTCTACTAAAATAATGTACTGAGAATTAGCGAACAGCTAACCATCAGCAAAACTTTCTTTCTTGCTTCCTTACATGAGATTTTTTTTTAACCTTTCTTCCCTCTTCCTAGGTTTGTTTCCCCAATCTGTACCCAGGTGCGGCTTCTTGTCTCCACTAAGAATCTAGACATGATCTACAATTGTGGTGGTGAGTCAGACGTGGAGAGGAAAAAGAGGAGCTAGACCTTGGCACTACTTCTCCCTCTCTTCCACTATGGCCACATTCCCTCCTCCACCAAGATTCAGTACTTTTTAACTCCTGTTCCATCTCACTACCACTTACCCAGGAGTCCCATACTGCTCATCACCCAACATCTCTTGTGACAAACTTCCCAGGACAGCCTCAAGCACTAGTAAACCTTAACTTTATTCCTTTGAGTATTTGCCCTACTGGGCAAAAAGAGAAGAGAAAAAGGGTGTGGGGAATAGGAGGGAGCCTTTCTACTTCCATTTTTTCCCTTTTGTTTGAACAGTAAAGAACCTTTAAAAGGTTCAAAAGCAGGGTATAAAAGGAAATATATTTTGATTCTTAGATTAGGAAAAGAATAAAAATCCTGGTTGGAAACAGCAGGTGGTTTCTGTGGAAAGAGAAGCAGACCAGTTTGGGGGATGTTATAGAAAAGAAGGGAAGAAGACAGAAGGGCAGTCAAGATATTCACACTAAAAGAATACTCCAGAGAACACACTATTGAATGAAGATGGGGATGGGCTACCCCCTATCCTAGTCAGTTAGAATGCCTGAGAACATGGAATGCTCTTAAGAGCCCAAATTAGAAAACTCTCTCTTACCCTAGTCCCCCACCTTGAGGTATCTGACACAAAATGCCAAAAAACCTTGAGAGTTTGGGGTGAGAAAAGTATGAGGAAGAACCTTCAAATTTCAGAGACCCTAACATTCTTTTTAACAACCAAAAAGTTAGAGCAGGTAGGTGGAGCAGGGGGTAGAGCACCGGCCCCGGAGTCAGGAGGACCTCAAATCCAACCTCAGACGCTTGGCACATTTACTAGCTGTATGACCTTGGGTAAGTCACTTAACCCCAATTGCCCTGCCTTCTCCTCTCAAAAAAAAAAATTAAATATTAAAAAAATAATAACCAAAAAGTTCTATCAAGCACACAGAGGCCCCCCCCCAAAATGACCTGAGTCAGTGAACTTCACCAATCCTTCAGAGCTCTCCGTGGTGCTGAACTGCCTCAGCCTACATCCCAACAAAGCAGCCCTCTGAATGGCTCACTCTGCCAACCTTTTCCCTTGTCATTCCTGAATTCAACTACTGCCAACATCTGTTGCCTGCCTTGATCATTGCCCTTACCTGACCCTGGCGCCATTTAATTCAGCTCATCACTCTAGTACAGATTTTCCTCACCAATTGGACGTGACTCCATCAGACCAAGAAATGCATTCCTTTATCTAATGGGGGCCTGGAACAGAGTCTCCCCAAACTTAGATATTTCCCAGGATACCTACCCACCTAGAATGGATTCTCAAAACCACTGACCACCTTAAAGTGGTAGACTCATTCTTGAATTATTATTATTAATGGGTATGAAAGAAGGAAAATGAGGAGCGGAGCCAAAATAGTGGCTGGAAAGCAGGGACTAGCGTGAGCTCCCTGCCAAGTCCCTCCAAAAACCTATAAAAAATGGCTTTGAACCAATTCTAGAACTGCAGAACCCACAGAGTAGCAGAGGGAAGCAGGGCTATAGCCCAGGACAGCCTGGATAGCCTCTGGGTAAGGTCTTTCGCACACGGAGCTAGGAGCAGAGGGGAGCGGAGCTGAGCAGAGCAGAACCCAGCATGGGCGGTGCAGACCAACGAGACCAGGAGCCGGGTGGAGAGTGCCCCAATTCCCTGAATCAGTGAGCTGCAGTAGTTACCAGACTTCTCAACCCACAAACGCCAAAGACAACAGAGTAGGTTAGTGGGAAAAGCTGCTAGGGACAGGGAGTTTGCGGTTTGGCCACTGCCCCAGGGGCAGCAGAGGTGGGGCAGCTTTAGAACTACAGCTGCAGTTGCTTCTGGCCCCACGCCCACCTGGTGGGAGGAATTAAGTGGCAGATCAGAGCAGGAGGGAAGAGTCTACTGAAGATCTAAGTCCAGTACTGGTTGGGGGTTCTTGGGAAAGGAGGAGTGCTGATGAGGCACAGCTGGTGCATCCCTTCAAGCATGGAACATAGAACTCTTTACAAGCAGTCATACCCCACTGAAAAACTCAAGGTTCAAGTAGTTGGCTGGGAACATGGCCAGGCAGCGAAAACGCACCCAGATTCAGTCTCAGATTTTGGAATCCTTCTTTGGTGACAAAGAAGACCAAAACATACAGCAGAAGAAGTCAACAAAGTCAAAGACCCTACAACAAAAGCCTCCAAGAAAAAACATGAACTGGTCTCAGGCCACGGAAGAGCTCGAAAAAGGATTTGGAAAAGCAAGTTAGAGAAGTAGAGGAAAAATTGGGAAGAGAAATGAGAAGGATGTGAGAAAATCATGAAAAACAAGTCAATGACTTGCTAAATGAGACTCAGAAAAATACTGAAAAATATACTGAAGAAAACAACACCCTAAAAAAGAGACTAACTCAAATGTCA
>JAQQSZ010021069.1:0-10002 GCA_028646595.1 Phalanger gymnotis | reverse complement strand
AGTTGGACATGACTGAAAGGACTGAATATATGCATACATATATGTATACATATATGTGTATGTATATATGTATAAGTATACGTGCATAATTATATGTGTATATACATATATATGCACATATATGTATGTGTGTATGTATATGTATATATTTGGGCAAGCTACTTAACCCTGCTTGCCTCAGTTTCCTCATTTGTAAAAGGAGCCGGAGAAGGAAATGGCAAGTCACTCTACTATTTCACCAAGAAAACCCCAAACAGGGTCATGAAGAGTTGGACATGACTGAAAGGACCGAATATATGCATACATATATGTATACATATATGTGTGTATGTATATATGTATAAGTATACGTGCATAATTATATGTGTATATATGTATGCGTATATACATACATATGCACATATATGTATGTGTGTATGTATATGTATATATCTGGGCAAGCTACTTAACCCTGTTTGCCTCAGTTTCCTCATTTGTAAAAGGAGCCGGAGAAGGAAATGGCAAGTCACTCTACTATTTTACCAAGAAAACCCCAAATAGGGTCATGAAGAGTTGGCCATCACTAGTTGATAAGCCAACAACAGCAAAGTCCTTCCATGTCTCACCCTGTGATCCCAGAGCCCATGAAGCTAAGCTGCCTCCAGACAAAAGAGAAAGGCTGATATTTAAGTAACATGTTACGCTTTAGCACATATTCTTACACATAGTACTTCTCCCTTAGTTGAATTCCCATAGCACTTTATACTTCTTTTAATGTAATTTTGCATCCTAGTTTGTAGTCTAGTGGTACGGGCCAGTCATGTCTTCTCCTCAGGCTGGAAGCTCCATGAAGGCAGGCAGAAGCTAGATTTTATATTTTTATACTTGCTTCAGGGTATCATATCTTATATATAATGGGGGGTGGTGGCATGCAATGAGTATTTCTTTGATGAATGAACAGCAGTTTCAGCTTGGAGTATGGGGATGCCTTTCTCATACTTTTGTGACCCATATTCACCACCTCCTTTGCTCTGGCACTTCCATCCCTCTGGTACAGACCCTCATCACCTCACCTACTCAACCATAGAGCCTTCTGGTTGATCTCCTTGCCTCGGTTACCCCCTACTTCAATCCATCCTCCACTTAGCTGTTTAATTGATCTCCCTAAAGAGCAAGTCTAACCATAACTTCATTCCTCCCATTCCATAAACTTCAGTGTCTCCCTATTACTTCTGATATCAAATCTAAAATCTTCCATTGGTCTTTCAAAATTATTCATATGCTGCTCCTCCTGTCCCCATCTTTCTAGCCTTCTTACATCTTTCTCATCCAAGTACTCTGTGGCCCCATGACATTGGCCTTGCCGTTCCTTGATCATGATACTCCATCTCCTTATCCTGGGTATTTTCTCTGTTTGCTACTTATACCCAGAGCACTTTCTCTCCTCATCTCCCTGTCCTAGTGTCCCTGGCTTTCTTCAAGTTCTGGCTAAAATCCCATCTTCTGCAAGAAAACTGTCCTAGACTGCCTTAATCTTAATACCTTGTAACAGCAACCACACTGGCACACCCAGGACGGCTGCTAGCACAGTTTCTTAGATCTGCTTTACTAGGAAAGATAGCTGTTTAAGGGGACAACAATCTTTAATTACACTCATTAGTTCAGGGGAAAATTCAGCACCCTGAACTTCAGAGAAAATACAAACAGAAAACACAAGCAGAGAAATAAGGACCAACAGACAGGGCTCTACTGCTTGAATCAAAGCAATATTGCTCCACACTTTACATACAACACTGGATCGAGAGAGCCTTTACCTCTGAGCAGTCAGGGAGCTCTGAACATATTGCCACTCAGAGTCTCATGCAGGGAATCACCAAGTCCTTCTCATAAGCAAGGCCCCAAAGCAAAACCTCACTTCAAAGGATATATATATATATACTTCTCAGAGTCAGAAGTCATAACAACCTTCCTGACTCAGTGCCTAATTAGAACTTAGCAAAAGGTGTGAGGCTTCCTACAAGCAAGCTTCAGATAATGGGCAGGGAAGATCTTCCCATTCCACTAACATTACATACCTTACCACTGAGACTACACCCATTTTATCCGGATTATCTCTTGTTTATACATTATATGTTTCTTTCCAGTTAGACTTGTGAGCTCATTGAAAGCAGGGATGGGGATTTGTGTGTGTGTGTGTGTGTGTGTGTATGTGTGTGTGTGTGTGTACATGTGCAAGTATGTGTGCAATATGATTTTTTTCTGCCTTTTTTATATCCCTGGCATAACACAATTCCTGGCCCATAGAAGGCACTACACAAATGAGAGTTGACTGACAGACGAATGGAAGTCTTGGTAAGTAATCAGAATAAAAATATAATGTATCAAGTCAATTTCTGTTAAACTTTTTTTTCTTCTGATTACCAATAAATTTAAAATTATTTATTTATTAAAACAGCTAGCTGGCTGGGAAGTCTCCTTAAATTTCTTGAAGCAGCATTGTCAGAACTGAAGATTCTTTAATGCCCCCCCCGCCCTGCCCCCACCACCACCTTTCCCTCCCATCCAAGCTTAGCTGGCAAAAGCAGAAGACTGAGGGGGAAAAAAATAATATTCACTTTACACTCTTTTCGTTTTCTGATAGAATGCCTTTAAAAGCCATCAGATACTGACATCATAAAATTGGAATGTTGGGGTCCTAAACGGGAACTTGGACACCAAATAGGAGCATTTTTAATGATCGTAGACTATGAAATATAAAATTATTAACAAGGCAAAGCAGAAAATTGCAGTGAAATGTAGACTATACTTCAGAAGATAGTCCATTTTGATTGACCATCCCTTGAAGAGAATTTTTTCTTTAAATTATTTTTGACCTCTGGGGCTAGAGAGGTGAAAGATTTTTACATTTGTGACTTTTTTCTCAATCAAATTACTTTTCTATAGTTAATCCTTATCTTTAGTATGGTCTGGAAATTTTCATGGCCTTTGTAGATTTCATGGCCTTGTAATCTACATATTCTTTTAAACTTTCATGTGATACAGTATACCTGGCTTTGCCTCTCTTCAATTCAGTGTCAAGAGTTATATGCCATGGTAAAACTTTATTGAAAGTTAAATAACCGGAAATATTTTGAACTGGAGTCCTGAAACTTTTCTGAAGGGGAATATATATATTTTAAGGCTATTCTCTTGGAAAATGCCTGTGTACCTGTGTGCTTTGGGGACTGAACATTCGTCATTAGGCTGACCGATGGTGAGGTTGTGAACTACGTTTTCCTCAAGATTTTTCTTTCTTATTATTTTTATTAGACTCTTTGGACGACATTCATAGAAATATTTTCCCTGTCGTCTTGATTCTTAAGGCTCTGGAATAGATGTGGATCTTTCTTTCTTTCTTTCTTTCTTTCTTTCTTTCTTTCTTTCTTTCTTTCTTTCTTTCTTTCTTTCTTTCTTCCTCTTTCTTTCTCTCTCTCTCTTCCTTCCTTCCTTCCTTCCTTCCTTCCTTCCTTTCTTTCTTTCTTTCTTTCGTCCTCTTTCTCTCTCTCTTCCTTCCTTCTTTCCTTCCTTCCTTCCTTCCTTCCTTCCTTCCTTCCTTCCTTCCTTCCTTCCTTCCTTCCTTTCTTCCTTTCTTTCTTTCTTCCTTTCTTTCTTTCTTTCTTCCTTCCTTTCTTTCTTTCTTTCTTTCTTTCTTTCTTTCTTTCTTTCTTTCTTTCTTTCTTCCTTTCTTTCTTTCTTCCTTTCTTTCTTTCTTTCTTTCTTTCTTTCCTCTCCTTCTTTCCTTTCTCTTTCTTCCTTCCTTTCTCTCTCTCTTCCTTTTTCAGTTAAGCTTTTTTAGCCTCTGTACCTATTTGTTACCATTTCCTTGAAATTGTTTTCTCCAGATGTTGGGAGTTAAACGGCCCTTGTTATTTTTTCCATTGTCACCCTTTACTACTTTCCATACGTAGCAATCGCAAAAGCCAAGCACTAGAGGAAATAACAGACGTGTGAGCCACAAATTATGGGCACAAAAATAGCCTTAATAAAATAGGTTTTAAATGACACCACTTTCCAAAAATTCAGCTCTAATTGACTCAAGCCTAGAAAGCAGGAATTCCATGGAAGCTCAGCCTTTCTGAGGCCACTGATGGCAGAACATTCACTGAACCATGACAGTTGCTTTGAAGATGGCATTCCCAGCTTGCTGTCAGCACTCTCACAAAGGTCTGCCAGACCAGAATCATAGTGCCACTCCAGTGGGTCTTGTTGTGGGTCATTGTTTGTTCCACAACAATAATATTTGTATCATTTGTACTCTGTGTAAATATCTATATTCTGTCTGCATCCATTTGCTATTTGTCCTTTGTTCTGCCTAAAGACCCCAACTCCATGATCTGCTCCCAGTAGAAAAAAAAAGAGGGAGAAACCCAAGGTGAGGAAAAACCACACAGTTGTTTCTTTGATTCTAGACAGACTCGTCACCCTGGGTTTACTCGACTTCCCCAGGCCTTGGGTTCCTGCTGTTCGTAGAATGCTGCAGATGGCGGCCTCAGCAGGAAACCCTTCCCCTTCTTTAATGGTACTCAGGGGAACACGAGGAGCCTGGATTGAAGCTCTCCTTCCCTTCCAAGCCTCCTCTCCAAACCCCTACTGAGTCTAAGAGAGAGAAATACCCATATCCCCTGGAAGCATTTCTACCAGTCTGTTTTTTAAAGGGAGAAAAGAGAAAAAAATAACCTTTAATTTAACCCCATTGCTCCAGATTAACATCACAATTCATAACTGGACTTCCCTTGGATATCTGGAATTTTTTTCCTCCAGCTCATTCCTGGAATTCCCCCACCATGCATTAGCCCCAGTGGAGAAGAATTCTTATGAACAGCTTGGGGCAGATAGCAATTTCAGAGATTCAAATCCAGGTTTAATTAAAGATGATTTAGCCCACTAAGATGCTAGTTGTAGTTCATAGATATGATCATTTCCTTCAAAAATTTTACTTCACTTGTAGCCACCCCTCCAATATATCTCTTATTCAAGATGAAAAAAACCTCCCAAATCCCCCACTCAAAACAGGTTTAGACATCTCTGGCAAGGGTTAGGGACTAGTGCATGAAGGGGTTAACTCTGGGAGTACAGTACACCATTTATCATGTGTGCTCCAGCTCTCTAGTGCACATGTGAATGAGAGTGTCTTATAGGGGGTGTTTATATTGGACTGGATCTAGTTAAGAGATTCAACTTACGTCGGACCTCCTCTCCAAGGAGCAGAAACCAGGAGGGGTTAGTGGGCTGGATCAGAGAGTAATGGACAGCATCAACTCTAGTCGTATAGACCAGGGGCAACCACAGAATTAATCTCTCAAACCACCGAACAAATGTAAAGAATGTGCTTTGGGAAAAACAATGATTTTTTTCACATTTTAAGAAAGTGTTCATCATAATTCAGCAGAGATCTGAAGTGATTTCACAGAATTATAGGAAGTTGGTGTTGAGAAGACCTTGGAGATAATTTAGTACCATACTACTGCTACCATTTCTATAACTATCATTATTACTACTACAACTAACACCACCACTACCACTGTTAGTACTACTATCACTGCCACTATGGACACCATTACTGCCACTGCCAGTGCTACCACTATCACCGCCACCACTACTATTACTACTACTACTACCACCACCACCACCACCACCACCATTACCACTACCACCACCATCATCACCACTACTACTACTACTACCACCACCACCACCATTACTGCTACTACTTCTATAATAGCAGTTTACTTTTATATAACCCTTTAAGGTTACACATATAATATATATGTGTATATATATACGTACACACATATTTATAATCCTATTTGGGCCTTTCTAAAATGCTGCAAGTAGATGATATTATCCATTTTATAGATGAGGAAACTGAGTCTAAAAGAAGTTAAATGGCTTGCCCAGAGTCACACAGACAATAAGTGTACAGGAGGGGGGTCCTGTGATAGAATATGCCAGAGTATAAAATGCAACGTGCATCCTCATTATCTAATGTCAGTCTCAGAAGAGTTAATGTCTCAAAATATGACATGTAAAAATGTGCTTTGAGGAAAACTTATTTTCCTTTATATATATATATATATATAAATATGTATATATATATACATACACAAATATACATATATATTTAAATGCTCCTTATCTTTCAGCAAACTACAAATTGGTTTCACAGAGCTGTCAAATGTTCAAGCTGGAAGAAGCCTTGGAACTCATGTGTTACAGAGCCCTCATCTTGCAGGAGGATGATTTGGCCCAAGTCCGTCGTTGGCTTGTAGGTTGCACAGACAATTTGATCCCAACATTCTTGATATGATGCCACAGCTTGAAATCAGTGGAAAAGTTCTCTCTTCCTTCCTATAATGCCATTGACAAGGCTCATCCCCAGGAACTGTGTGTGATGGCTACTAGTGGACCATAAGCTCTGTGAGGGCAGGTGTTGGGACTTATTTACTTTCAGATCCTTCGTAGCTTCTAACATATGGAAATCGTTCAATACTTTTTTATCGTCTTGAGTTATGGGCAAAGTCTGAAACAAGGCCACGTAAGTGGAAGGCCTTTGTTCGCTGTAATGTGATGTCTGGCAAGAAGGTGGAATCTGCTAGAAAGGTCTCCAAGGTCGGTGATTGTAAACAGTTCTGGGAGCAGGATCAAGGACAGGCCTTGATGAGCAGCGAGAGGGTTTCCAGAGGAAGGCGACCAGCATGGTGAGGTCAATGTCACATTGGAGATATATGGGAGAAAGGATGCAGTCTGTTTGTCTTAGAGGAAAAGAGAATCCTGAGGGTTGTCCACAAGGGCTTGTTCTGCTTGGCTCTAGAGGGCAGAACTTGGTGCAAAAGGTGGGGGTTAAAGGAGGAAGACTGAGGTGGAATAGGAGGAAGCTTCCCAAATCCCAGACGCATCCACAGCTGGATGGGCTGCCTTGGGAAGTTGGGTGTTTCCTAGGGGACTTCAAACAAGCACCATCTTGTTTTAGTGGAAACATGACATGGTCAAACCTGTGCCTTAGGAAGGTTATTTTGGCACATGTGTGAAGGATCTACTAAAGGGAGAGAGACTGGCAGTGGGGAGGTCAATTAGGAGACTATTATGTGAGTATCTGCAAGAGATGAAGAGAACCTAAAATTGGATGGGGGTCATGTGAGTAAGGAAGAAAATGGGTATAAGAGGGATGCAGATAGAGAAGGCATAAGACTCGGCAGATTTGGGTTTTCGGAGGCTATGGGGGGGTGGGACAAAATATCTTCTATTATCCATGGACCAGATGATGTTCTCTATGTGACCCAGATAGCCCCTTCCCCCTTTGATTATATTTCATAAGTGTCTATCCCCTAGACTCCTACTCTGACAGTCTGTCATAACATAGAGGTTGCCCTGAGTTCTCAGAAACTAAAGTAGCATGATACAGCATAATATAATTTTGGTGCATCTTAGCATTCAGGGAAGGCTTCCTGAATGGGTTCTATGCATCCATCCCCAGTTGATAAGTGGTCAAATGATATGAAACAGGCAGTTTTCAGAAGAAGAAAGTAAATTCTATCAATAGTCACATGAAAAATGCTCGAAATCACTAATGATTAGAGAAATTCAAAATAAAACAACTCTGGGGTACCACCCCACACCCATCAGATTGGTTAAGATGGCAGAAAAGGAAAATCACAAATGTGGGAGGGGTTGTGGAATAATTAGGACACTAATGTACTGTTGGTGGAGTTGTGAACAGATCCAACCATTCCAGAGAGAAATTTGGTGCTATGTCCAATGGGCCACAAAACTGTGTATGCCTTTGGACCTAGCAACACCACTACTAGGCCTGTATCCCAAAAGTCAAAGGAAAGGGGAAAACATGTCCTACATGTACACAAATATCCATAGCAGCTCTTTTTGTGGTGGCAAAAATTAGATATTGAAAGGTTGCTTCTCAGTTGGGGAATGGCTAAATGGGTTGTGGTATATGGTTGTGATGGAATATTATTGTGCTATAAGAAATGGTGAGATTGAGTAGTTTCAGAAAAAAAAACCAAGAAGACTTTTATGAATTGATGCAAAGTGAAGTGAGTAGAACCAATATAACACTGTGCACAGTAAAAGTATTGTCAGAGAGCTAGTCAGCTAGGGGGCTTAGTGGACAGAGATCTGGACTTGAAGCCAGGAAAACCCAAGTCCAAATCTGGCCTCAGATACTTAATAGCTGTGTGACCCTGGGTAAGTCGGTTCACCTCTGCCTCAGTTTCCTTATCTGTAAAATGGGAATAATGATAGTACCTCCCACCCAGGATCATTGTAATTATCAAACAAGATAACCAAATGAGATATGTGCTTAGTACAGTGCCTGGCACATAGTAAGTGTTATGTAAATGTTAGCTATTATTATTATAACCTACTCTGAAAGCTCCTGATAGAGAACTGATGAACTCAGTGCAGATTGAAGCAGATTTGTTTTCCTTTTCTTTATTTTTCTTGCCTTCTTTTGGAGCATGGCTAATGCAGAAATATGGTTTGCATGACTTCCTATATGCAATAGGTATCATATTTCTTGCCTTCTCAATAGATGGATGAATGATGGAGGGAAGGAGAGAATTTAGGACTAAGAATAAATATAAAATTAACAAATAAATTTTTAATAGTAATGAAAATGATGTAAAGGGAAAAATGGATCAATAATTTTTGAAGGAGTCAGACTGGGATGGCTTAGTCTTTATTTTTTATATGTAATGCCTAGGACAGTGCATACACTAGGCACTTAATGAATGTTTGCTAAATTAAAAAAAAAGGATTCTATGATGAATTAATTGTCTGTTTCATCAGAGGACTGGTCAGGAAAGTCAAGAAGATGTTCCTGGCCAATAGAAATCTAGGGGGTGTTTCTGTTCCCAGTAGCTGCCTCATGCCATCTATGGGAATGAGAGCATTCTATCCAGAGAAAGAGCCCATGTATTACCTGAGTGACCAAACCCTTGGAGATTTACTTCCTAAGACCATATTTTTAGAGAAGGAAAACTGTCCAGAGCCACTTCACCTGGTCCTCTCCTTTCACAGAGGAGGAAGCAGATGCCTGGAAAGAGGTGAAGCTCCTGGCCTGAATTCACATAGACATTCCTCTGAGGACAGTTGAGATTAGAACCCACACCCACTGTTTCTGTATCCAAAGGTTTTTTTTTTTCCCATCATACTGTACCTCTGCATCTGTTGATTGTAATGTTGGGAATAGTATCTAAGCTATAAATGAACTGCAAAAATATCCCACAGGCAAAAAACCAAAACCCCCAAACCAGAACCCAACAAGAAAGGGAGGATGATGCAACAGCTTTACCCAATGCTATTCCAGGCCTAGTTTCATTAGCTTATGAAATTTCCCTGGGAGGAAAGATTGAGGAGGACTTGTGCTGTGGAAAAATAAATATCTGCCCAGGCTGAACACCATATGGTAACTCCTGGATGACGGCTTGTCTTAATGAAGGGGCAAAGCCTGGCTCGGGATCCTTATACGGTATCTCAGGGAAAGCACAAAAATATCCAGGAGATTCCTGAACCTGGCAAAATCTGGCTTAATTGATTTTCATTTTAACTCTTATTCCTACCAATAGTGCAAGAAGCAAAGATGCCATCCAAAGGGGAAAGCCCCCACAGTCCCACCAGGGCATGTCGCTTTTGAGGAATTGTTAGCGTTGCCTCCTGGGAATAAGATGGACTAAGAAAGACTCTCTGGCCCTGTTGGCAGCACCTTGCAAACTTACCAGCAAGTGCCCCAACCACCTTCCATCCTGGCTGAAGACACCAGCCACAGAGGCTCTTAGAGGATGCCAACAGACCATTCCTGGCTATTGCTCGTTCTGAGCCCTGGCTTCCAGCGGCGGTGCATAGATTAGTCCTGGGAACACAACTAGGGAATGGAAATGGTAGATAGTGGTGTCTTATTGAGAAACTGTGGGGCCTTGTGGTTTTTAAAGAGAGCAGTTTCCTACAGAGATGAGGAAAAAGTTCTATAAG
>JAQQSZ010021068.1:0-10003 GCA_028646595.1 Phalanger gymnotis | reverse complement strand
TTTGCTGCGGTGGGGCCTAAATAAATTCCTTGTTGTTTTCTCCTTAGAGAATCTCTCATACCTTGCGATTTCGGACCATTCAAACATATACATGATTATATTTGAGATCATAAATTCGGCCTTCCTACTACAGGAGGTTGTGGTACGTAGCTTAGATTTTCCCTACTTCCTATGCTGGCTGATATGTAAAGTGAGCTGTACGTAATACAGACCTACAGTTTTATGTACAATATATTATTTTCCTTTCCTACTAATATATGCAAATGCTCATTGTGTTTGGTGTGTGTTAAGCTCAGAATAAAAACACTAACAACAAAAAGAACCCTATTTTTTCCTTTTCTCTCCAACAAGTTAGGAAAGGTCTTCGTTATTAACTTAATATCTTCTTGGAAGCAAGGGGTCCTTTCTGCTTTAACTGGAACTTTGAAAAGCAATGAAAGGGACATCAGAGACTTCTCTGAAGGACAATGGAGCAATTGCCTGGTGGCCCATATGACACCTGGACTGAAGTTCATTCCTGGGGGCCGGGAGAGAGATGCTGAGGCTTCAACATGAACTCTTCCCATTCAATAACCCTGTGTCTCAATGAGTCTTATGTAAAGAATGCTGATGCTGAGTAGCACTGAAGAATTGAAGTAGTATTTCAGATGGGCACATGGTATTAATATGCTGTAGATCCTGCCCTACTTACCTCAAAGCCCATCTTTTTCTGCAATCTTTGCACTCTAAACAAAATTGAAATGCACTTCCTCATTTAGGGAGAAGAAATGAGGTTACAAAGTCTGAAGCAATGTTCTTATGGTGAAGAGGCTTTGAAAGATTGAGTTAGGACTGTGGATATTTGCCATGCTCTCCTGGGCATTTCAGCATCTGAAACCTCTGGCTAGGGAACTTGAAAATACTTGGAATGACAACTGTTTTATGTCCTCTGTTCATTACAGACTAGGGGTGAGGAGGGCAGGGCATGGGAGGGGGCATCAACTGGGGAATAAACAAATAGCACCCTGGGGACCAATTTTCAGAATTCACTAATGAATGTTGTGTAAGTATCTTGAGTAAGATCTCTGAGCAGGGATAGTCCTCAAGGACTTAGGGGAAGGAAGTGGGAACTATTGGGAAGCAAGAGAAAAATCAAATGTTTTCCTAAAGAACTTATTCCTGAGTGAATTTTTGTGAACCTGTGAGTTTTTAAAAATAGTATATTATTCCCCCCACCCATTATGTGTCAAGACAATTTTTAGCATTCATTTTTACAAGCTTTTGAATTATACATTTTTCTCCCTCCCTCCCCTCCCCTCTTCCAAATATGGTAGACAATTTGATATAGGTTATACATATGCTATCACGTAAAACACATTTCCACATTAGTCACAATTGCGACAGAAGAAATGGATCAAAAGAAAAACACACACAAAAAAGAATGAAGCAAGTAAAAAAATTGTTTCAATCTGCATTGAAAATCCATCAGTTCTTTATCTGTATGTATATGGCCTTTTCCTTCCTGAGAGCTTTGTAATTGTCTTGAATCATTGTGTTGCTGAGAAGAGCCAAGTCATTCATAGTTGATCATCACACAATGTTTATGTACAATGTTTTCCTGGTTCTGCTCATTTCGTTTTGCATCAGTTCATACAAGTTTTTCCAGAATTTGTGAGTTTTTAACAGAGGAAATTCTTGATGAAATATTTAACAGAGGAAAATATGTGATGAAAATATTTTTGGCTAAGTGGTACTGTTCCTCTACGTGTTCCACAAACGTGTTCAGTTATTGCACCTATGCATAATAAGGACAGCATTGGACATAGCATTTGTATGATAGCTTGAAAATTGTACTTAAAACAACAAATGGATGACTTTTGGACCTGGTATTGATCAGGCATTGCTCACTGAAAATCATTTTCAGTGATATAGCCAGAATTGGTCTGAAGGTAAAATTGTGAGGTAGGTTGGTGATAAGGTAGGTAGATATCTGGTATCCTCTCATCCTCCATTAGTAATGTTTTCTCCATTCCTACCTCACTTTCTACCAGCTATATATCCAATATAGAATCATACACTTAGAATAATAGAGGACTTGAATGGTCATCTCATCTAATCATCACCTAAATCATGAATTCTGTCCATAGTGCTCCTGGCATATGATCATTTAATCCTTAAAGATTCTCCCTGGGAGGCAGCATGGCATAGAGGATAGAGATCTGGCCTCAAAGACAGGAAGAACTGGGTTCAAGTTCTCCTTGTGTCCCATATTGTCTGAGAGTCTCACTAAATCATTTAACCTGTCAGGGTTCCAGGCAACTTTCTATGACCATAAGCTACAAAGAGGGTACTGACCTGTTGTTTAGATTTGAAGATCTTTCCCACTCATTAATAGGCCATATGACCTGCTTACATCACAGGAAGCATAAGTCACATGTGGTGGGAGGAGCTTGCTGACAGGAAAAGGAAATTATATCACAGAAGATGCAGAGAAAGAGAGAAATAGAGAAAGAGAGAGAGAGAGAGAGAGAGAGAGAGAGAGAGAGAGAGAGGTAGTGAGAGATCAGTTATGGCTGCTAAGGGCTGCTAATGGCCAGTGTTGTGATAGTTAGAGCTGAACAGACTGTGACTTAGCTGTGCTGTGAGTTCGTTTTTGGAAAGACCTTACCGGGGGTTGGAGATGTTTTGGGATGGTAAGGCTCCATGTTGTGATATTATGTATTCAATGTCTTACTTCTCTGATAGATTGGATAAATGGCTTATGGGATATGGTTCTTTGGTGTATGAATAAATGGTGTGCTTCTTCTACTCCTATGTATAGGAGTCTCATATACTTTGCAATATAGAACCACATAGGTATTTTGACAATTATCATCTACATTGTTATTATTGCCTTACTGATACACCTGTAGTGGTAGAGGGGATTCTTTCTGCCAATGAAATCACAAATGTAGTAAGATCTGTAGTGAAAGGGATTCATCATATATTCAGCTAGCCTATTCCCTTATTGCACCTTTCTGTCTGAGTTGATAACCTTCCTGGTGTGGCTAAATCATGGGGGGGGAAATGAAAATGTTAGACTCATGACAATATTGACCTATCAGTGTATCATGGAGGTTGGGAACAGTTTTTTCTGCCATAAAAAGATAAAACTTTTAGTGCCTGGGTTGACTCAGCTCTCTGACACCTCTGAATCTTGCATCTTGATTCTACTTTTCTGTCTTGAAGTTTCTAATTCTACACTCAGCTACCTATTTGTCTCAACCATTTGTATTTTGTTGCTGTGAAGAGATCTGAGTCTCTGGACTGTCATTTATTTATTTGCTGGCTTAAATCCTGATGCAGGCTTCCCCTCTCGTTTCTCAGCAGTGTTAGCCACCCAAGCACTCCTGAAATCAACCACAATCACTTTCCTTAATTCTGGGTCCTTGATCCAGAGCAATTTCCAGTTTCCTGTACAACTTTTTGGCGCTCAGGAACTCACCCTTTCAGACATCACATCTGTCCAGATGTTCAGAATTTAGCATCCTAACAATTCATGTAAATATATTTAAAATTGACATTGTTCTGTAGGCATTGGTGCCAGGACCTATGCTGAGAAACCATTCCCTCAAAACCCAAGCACAGAAATGAGCCTCAGAATACAAACAGGGAACATTCCTGGCTCTGTTCAGACTAAGAAGTGTTTCTGGGAGTCCATACCTAGAGATTCTTCCTTACCATATGTACTCTCTGTAACACTAAATAAATGATAAATGAATAGTTTCCTAATTAGGTTCATCTTTACTTTTCCTCATGGCTCTGCTTCTAATTTTCTGGACTTTACCATCATGCTTCAGCTGCCATGGAAGTTCCCTCAGAACTTGAGTCCTTCTCACCCTGGAACATCTCTCCTCCTTCATTCTGACCTTTTTCCATTGAGGAATTCCTCTCCGGACTTCCATTTTGGAGAGGAATCAGAATGGCCGGCACTCCTAAATTTGTTCTGACTTTTTATACTTTGACACCACTCCCTCCCCAATCTTCCCTCTTTTGCCCTACTTTCTGCTTTTTAGGTCTCTTAGGGTTCCTACAGAAACTTTCTTATGCATGAGAATCTCTGTAATGATTGACTCCAGTAGTCTTTCAGCACTGTTTTATTTGCAATGACAAGTCACTCATTTTGACTTAGAGTTGTATAATTACACCCTTAAGGTCTTTTACATTTCTTAAGTGGATGCATCATGTCTGTAAGTTCTCGAACCTCCTGTGTTTCCATCAGTATTCAACAGAGTATTTCCAACTACCCTTTTCAAAAGATAATTTGGAAGCGTCAGTCACTAACATTTTTCTCAGCAAAGAAGGAGGCAGGGAAGGCTTCCTTTTCATGCCTGAATGTACACTCTGATAATCAAGGAGTTTCACAGTATTGTAGTATCATCCCAGATCTAGAGGTAGAAGATAAAGCTGAGGCCCAGCATGGTTAAGTGGCTTGTCCTAGGTAATATAGGTGATCAGCATTGGACATGGAATTGGAATGCAGTTCCTTGGACTCTAGAGCCAGTGTAATTTCAGTTATACCATGTTTCTTTGATCACTTTCTTCCTCCAGAAGGACTACTAGTTGTGTGGTCTTGGGTAAATCATCATCTTTCTACAATAGGGAGCAAGAAGGAAAGAAAGATGAAGAGTGGGAGCATATGCTATGACTGTAGAGTAACAGAATAGCTGGATTATGAAGTTCACTGTTAAGATGTCTGTAATTCAAGATGACAGTGATGAACAGCAGTCATGCCTGACTTACCCTAGCTAAGAATCTCTCTCTCTCTCTCTCTCTCTCTCTCTCTCTCTCTCCTGCCCCCCCATCTATCTATATTTTGTATTTGTCTCAGTGTCCACTTTTTAGGGAATTATTTTTGAGCGGGTGCATGCACGCACACGCGCGCAGACACACACACACACACACACACGCATGCACAATTAGCAAATAGTGTGCTTCAATCTGCATTCCACCTCCATAGTTCTTTCTCTGGATGTGGACATCATTTTCCATCATGTGTCCTTTGGAATTGTCTTGGAGCCTTGCATTGCTGAGAAGAGCTAAGTCAATCATAGCTGATCATTGCACAATGTTGCTGTTACTGTGTACAATGTTTCTTGGTTCTGCTCACTTCACTTAGCATCATGAACTGAATTTTTCAAACCTCTGTTTTATCATTTGTAGAATTAGACTACACAACCTCCAAGGCCTAAGGTGCAAGCTCACCTTATTTTTTCCTCTGTCCTTTCAAGGTGGACAAGCTCTAGGTGGATCTGATATCCTGAGTCACTAGAAGAAGGATGAGAATCAGAGTCTTGGAGAAGAGGACTATGTAAGAAGAAGGAAATATAAAGATTCACTTCTAATCTGTAGTTGACATGATTTCCACAAGAGGGAGACAGATCCTTCCTTTCCTTTCCCAAATTATACTCTCGAAATCCTGGCTATGTTCTATTAAATATGGGAGATACTCAGGAATTGGAATCAAAGATTTTATTTTTCTAATTGCAGAAGGTAAAGATTCATCAGTAGAATCAGGCAGTCATTTGTAAAACATAGTCGAGAAACTAATTTGAAGAGTTCAACGAAATAAGATAAGGGGGGGAATTGTCTTGCTCTCTTATGACTAAGAAAAGCAGAATTTCTTTTCTTACAGAATTGCAAGAAGGTGAACGAAATTCCTTTAATTCTGTTGTGTGAAGTAGAGTGGATATTTGAGGACAAAGTATGGAGAAGTCTCCGTAAAAAGAGATCCTTAAAAGAGGTTGGGACTTTACAATGGAAGATAACTTTTTTCTCCAACATTGGCTGCAGAGAAAAAAACACACACACACATACACACATAATACACATTGTATATATATATGTATATATATATATGTGTGTATTTGTATGTGTATATCTATCTATCTATCTATCTATCTATCTATCTATCTATCTATCTATCTATCTCTCCTTTTGGGATTTGTACTTTTATACTTTCTTATAGCAACCCTCACGATTTAGGCAGAACGTAAGCTCCCTGAAGGTAAAGATTATTTGTTTCTCTTTTTACTCATATAGTGATTAGAATGCTGAACGTAGAAACAGAAAGACCTGGGTTTGAATCCCATCTTAGACACTTACTAGCTAAGCAGGTTATATAACTTCTCTGAGCCTCAATTTCCTCATCTGCAAAATGGTGATAAAATACTCAATTTATAGGATTGGTGTACGCATCAAACAAGAAAATATATTTTATGCTCTTTATGAAATCTTAAAGTATTAGTAGCTATATCTGTTAATCTTATCACTATTGCATCCCCAGTCCCTTCTATGGCTCTTTGGACATTGAAGGTGCTTAGTGAAGTTAGTTGAATTGAAATCAATTAAAAAATAGTATTTCGTTTTTCCAGTTACATGTAAAGTCAATTTTCAGCATTCATTTTATAACATTTTGAGTTCTAAATTTTTCTCCCTCTTTCCCACATTTCTCCTTTCCCCAAGATAGCAAGCAATCTGATATAGGATATCAGATTGTGCTCTCTCATAAAACATATTTCCACGTTTGTCATGTTGTGAAAGGAGAAATGGAACAAAAGGAAACACACACACAAATACATACAAACAATTAGCAAATAATATGCTTCAATCTGCATTCAGACTCAATAGTTCCTTCTCTGGATGTGGATGGTGTTTTCCATCATGAGTCTTTTGGAATTATCCTAGAACCTTGCATTGCTGAGAAGAGCTAAGTCAATCAAAGCTGGACAAAGGATATTGGGATGTGGAAAGAATGGTTCCTGGAGTTGGTGGGTCCTGATGTTTTCCACTAAGATTTCTACCTCAACATTAATTGTTGATCTAAGTCCCTGCCATGATTTCCCCTTGCATCACCACCTCACCCCATCCTCCATCAACCTCAGCATTGCTTTGGTTATAGTAGATATACCCTGAATAGAAAAATGTCTATGATGCTCTTTTCTGAGCTCTGTCACCTTAAGTGAAAATAAAGCCTCCTTAAAGAGAAGCCAGGAGGACTTAGAGGATGAGTGGTCTGGCTGTATAGCATCCTGGTTTATGATAGAGAAAAGAGCCCAGAGGTGGTGTGAAGTTAAAGAGAAGAAATTGGGATTTTAGAGGAGATGAATGTATACAAAGAATTACCCATGGAACAAGTTCGTTAAGTTCAAAACCTGTACACTGTGCAAATACATAACATCAAGAGCCATTTCCCTGTTTAAGCAATATTTCACCAGATAAGAACTGAAAATTAGCAATAATTAGAAATGGTGAAAAAATTAAATAAAAGAAATTCAAATTCAAACGTTTAGACTCATTAAGACTCTGAGGTCTGATCTCACTCAATATATGTAGTGGCAAAGGTCAAAAACAAGAAACTACACAATTTGGAAGGGATCTGGAAGAATAAGCACGCTGATATTTGATTGCTAGAAGTAAAAGTTGGTCAAAAGGATCCATAACACAATTTGAAATTTTCTGACAAAAGCGAAGAAAATACTCATAGTCTTTGAACCAGTGATGTCACCACTGTGCATGTATCCAAAGGAAGTCAAACACAGAAAGAATCACCACATATATTCCAAGATAACATGGTACTTTATGTGGTAGCAACAAAGTGGATATGAAGTGAGTGTTTTACAGTACGAGAATGGCTGGAAACATTGTGCTATGTGAACAGAAGTGTATTTGGCATACACTGTCATGGATGGTGACTGTGTTGGTCTTGCTTGACTTTTTTTTTCTAGGTCATAAAGGGATTCATTGAAGGTGGTAAATCTGGACATAAGTATGGTGAGAAAACCAAAGGAATAAACACAGCCTCTTTAAATAATATAAAGTAAACTTGATTAGTAAGTACTGAGGTGGAGTTCAGGAATTGGAGTGGGGGAAAATGGTTGCTAGGTGACAAAAATCTTTACAAAAATGCCAAGCTCAATAGCTGATACAGATCTCAAAGCCATTGTGGATGAAACAATGATGTTGGTATGATCGTGTTTTAGCCAGTGAATGAAAAATGGACCAAGAGTAAGTTCTGAGCATTTATATCCAAATTGAATTGCTGATTATTTTAAGATGGCTCGTCTCAGCTGCAGTCTTTCTCTCTTTCTGTCTCTGCCTCTCTCTCTCTGTCTCTCTGTCTGTCTCTATCTCTCTGTCTCTGTTTCTCTGTCTCTGTATCTGTCTCTCTGTGTCTGTGTCTCTCTCTGTGTCTCCTTCTCTATCTCTGTCTCTGTCTCTCTGTCTCTCTCTCTCTCTGTCTCTCTCCCTTACATATAGATCTGTCAAAAGAAAGAGGTCAGGAATGACAAACCACACAGGGATAATATTATTCATTTTTCGCAGATTGACAGATGACCCTCAGCTGAAGGTTCTGCTTTTTATCTTTCTGTTTCTGACTTACATGTTGAGTGTAACTGCGAACTTGACCATCATCACCCTAACTTTGGTGGATCCCCACCTTAAAACCCCCATGTATTTTTTCCTTAGGAACTATTCCTTCTTAGAATTGTTCACAACTGTCTGTATTCCCAGATTTTTGTACAATATGTCAACTGGGAACTATACTGTGACCTATAATGCATGTTTTACTCAATTATTTTTTGCTGTCCTCATTGAGGCCTCAGAATTTTTTCTCTTAGCTGCCATGTCTAATGACCATTATGTGGCCATCTGCAACAGTATGCAGCCATCATCAACAACAGAGGCTGTAGCCAGCTTCTCCTGGGATGTTGGTTGTCTGGGTTAATGATCTTCATTCCAATACTTGGTGGTAGTCTTGAGCTAGAATTCTGTGACTCTATCAACCATTTTCTCTGTGAACCATCCCCATTGCTGGAGATATCATGTTCTGATATACAGTTCCTAGAAAGAACAATTTTAGCATGTGCTGTGATGACACTCATCATCACTTTGGTGTTAGTGGTTCTATCTTATGCCTATATTGTCAGGACTATTCTGAGATTCCCTTCAGCTCAACAGAGGAGAAAAGCCTTTTCCACTTGTTCCTCCCACATGATTGTCGTCTCCATGACTTATGGAACCTGCATTTTCATCTACATCAAACCTTCTGCAAAAGAAGAGGTGGCCTTGAATAAAATGGTGTTAGTACTTGCAACCTCAGTGGCACCAGTAATGAACCCCTTTATTTACACCCTCAGGAATAAACAAATGATACAAACTTTTACAGACATATTCAAAAGGATTGTATTGATATCAAAGCTATGAGAGGCAAAAGACATTTGTTTGAAATTAGTAAAAGAAAACATGAATAGCTTTGAACTCTTTCTTCTGAGTCCTGTGACCCAATTTTATTCTCTTACATTAGTAAATTAAAAATTGTTTTTACATGTAACTGGTTACCCAGAGACCCAAGTTTCACCATTGATTTTCTTTCTCTTTTTTAATTTTTTTCTTTAATTTATTTAATATATTTAGTTTTCAGCATTGATTTTCACAAGAGTTGGAATTACGGATTTTCTCTCTGTTTCTACCCTCCTGCCCACTCCAAGATGGTGTATATTCTGGTTGCCCCATTCCCCTGTCAGCCCTCCCTTCTGTCACCACACTTCTCCTCCCATCCCCCTTTCCCTTCTTCTCTTGTAGGGCAAGATAAATTTCTGCACCCCATTACCTCTGTATCTTATTTCCTAGTTGCATGCAAAAACTTTTTTTTGTTTTCGAATGTCTGTTTTTAAAACTTTGAGTTCCAAATTCTCTCCCCTCTTCCCTCCCTGCCCACCCTCCCTAAGAAGGCAAGCAATTCAACATAGGCCACATGTGTATCATTATGTAAAACCCTTCCACAATACTCATGTTGTGAAAGATTAACTATGTTTTGCTCCTTCCTAACCTATCCTGCTTTATTGAATTTTCTCCCTTGACCCTGTCCCTTTTCGAAAGTGTTTGTTTTTGATTACCTCCTCCCCATCTACCCTCCCTTCTATCATCCCCCATTTTTTTTATCTTCTTCCTCCTTCTTTCCTGTGGGGTAAGATACTGAATT
>JAQQSZ010021067.1:0-10003 GCA_028646595.1 Phalanger gymnotis | reverse complement strand
AAAGACTAACTATATTTTGCTTCTTCCTAACCTATTCCCCTTTATTGAATTTTCTCCCTTGACCCTGTCCCTTTTCGAAAGTGTTTGTTTTTGATTATCTTCATCTCCATCTGCCCTCCCTTCCATCATCCCCCCTTTTTTTATCTTCTTCCTCCTTCTTTCCTGTGTGGTAAGATACACAACTGACTATGTATGGTATTCCCTCTTCAGGTCAAATCTGATGAGGGCAAGATTCACTCATTCTCCCTCACCTGCCTTCTCTTCTCTTCCTATAGAACTGCTTTTTCTTGCCACTTTTATGTGAGATAATGTACCCCATTCTATCTCTTCCTATCTCCCTCTCTCAATATATTCCTCTCTCATCCCTTATTCATCTTCAGCTCATCCTATGCCCGATCTGTGTGTGTGTGTATATATATACACATATATATGTATATATATACATAAACACATATAAACATATATACATACACATACACATACATAAATATATACACATATACACATACATATACATACATGCATATTCCCTTCAGCTACCTAAATATTGAGGTCTCATGAATCATTTTTTTTCTTTTTAATAGAGAGAAAAGAACATAAGGAAAACCAGAAAGAAAGTCAGACAAGCAGGTCTGATTTTATTATACACTTAAAAAGAAAAGCAAGTTGTATACTACAAGAGATAGTTATGGTCTCATGTATAATCCTTTTTCCATTCTCCTTTGCAAATCCCCATTTTATTTGGATTAAGTTCAGAATAAAAATTTATTAAACCAAAAAGTGCCCCCAAAAACAACCTTCCTCACAGCTAGACCTATCCTAAAGTGGAATGGACTGCTTTGGGAGTTGTGGCTTCCCCTCTCATTGGAGGTATTCAAGTGAAGGCAAAATGCTTAGATGGGATTCCTGCATCTGATCTGAAAAGGGTACTGGAAGCAGGAGGCTATGCCAGCTGCTTAGGATGTCAAAGACATCCTCTGTCTGAGGTTGGTGGAGAGACCAGAATAAGTCCAGGACTACTTCCCCGCCTTTTCTTGCCCTCAGATAGTATACTCAGTATATCTGTGCTACGTGCAGCCATCAGAGACAGGGCCTCCAAAATCTAGCAGCAAAGATCCTCGTGGCTAATCTTGGGGAACTTGAAAATTCTCGAGAGCAAGGCCTTAGCAGGAATCTGAAGTGCTCGTTATTAGCATGACTTGGGCTATCAGAAACCCAAAATATAAGTCATGACTGATAGCACCAGAGTATGTGGGGGTGGGGAAGGGATCACTGGAGACAGACTATTTCAAAGTGGCCAGAGAACAGAGAAAAAAATTAGAAAATTCTACAGGGGAGAAATAGTTTTTTGTCTTTCATGCTTAAAGAGGACCAAAATGACATCACAATATTAGGGTCAATGGATATAGTTTGTCCAGCTGTGGTAATGGAGAATTTAGAATTTACGAGAAAATGTAGTCTAAAAATCTCACACTCATCAAATTACCTCTAAGAAGGTGGGTCATGGCTCAAAAGCAGTGGGCCATCAACTGGAAGCTCAGCTTGAAATAGTAAGAGATTATAAGAAAAAAATATGAAAACAAACAGAAATCAGCTCCTCCCAATTCTGCCAGATGGTACACATTCAGAGGGAATTTGACCTGACCTAAGATGAAGTCTCTAGAACTCCATGAACAATTTGACTACAATGAAGATAGCCAGACACTGTGGGCTAAAGAGGGAAAAACATTTTTTGGAGCTATTAATTTTTTAAATTGCAAGTGTGAACACAATAATCCAAAATACACGAATAGCTATGAAAACATATAGAAGTACCAAGTGTCTGAAAATATGTTGCATCTTCTGATTTAGAGGAACTGAATCTGGGACTATGTGATATAAACACTTTTCTAGAGACCTGAGTGGTTAAAGGATCTGTTCCAAGCCCATAAAGGAAAACAAACTCAAATACACAATGATGCGTCTGTCAACATGAAATTTCTAGAAGAATATAGGGTGAAAGTATTATACAACCAGTAACTAATTTTCCTCAGTACCACTGAAGCTTACTTTGCTGGGATTCAGAAGGAGTTTGAACAGACATTTAAACAGTTCAACATCAAATTGAAAACTGGAGTGGATGCCCCCTCCTGGTTTGATAAACCTTAATTAACCTGAAGAAAGGCCCATTGTCATCTACTAAGATTTAAAGTGGAGGAGGGGGCAGACAGCCCTTCCAGTGATTCTTACACAAACAGTTACATGGTGGGTAGATTTAATTTAAGTGATTTCTATAATCCAAATGTGGTTAAGGACTTCTGGGAGCCAAGATAGCAGATTAAGCAGTACATTGCTCTCACTCTTCCTTACAGACCTCTAAAAAACCCCATGAAAAATCCTGGAATAGCACTGACACTGGAAAGACAGGGAGAAGCAATCTTTTAGCCTGGGAAACTTGGAGGATTGCCAAGAAAGGTCCATTTCACTTTGATAAAAAAACGGAGCACAGTCCAGGATGAGAGGCATCCCAGCAACCCAGCAGCAAGCCCCACCTCATCAAACCAGTGAGAAATCCTGAGCTTCAGGGTGGTGGAGCAGGCAAACACCAACAGCAGGATTCCCACACCCCACCCTAAGCAGGCCAGGGGAACTGATGGATTCAAGCTCAGAGAACCACTACATGCATTGTGCAGCCCCAAGCAGGCAGGGGTCTTCCACTAGCCAGACCTCTCCCTACTTCAGTGCAGTCTCAGGGAAGCAGGTGTCCTCCAGCAGCAGAACCTCCCTACGCTTCAGCGCAGCCCTGGGAAAACACAGAAATACCCCACCTGGCCTCAGCACACACCAGCCACCACCACTAGGGCCCCAGCTCAGCACCAGGCAAGCTGCTAGATCCCTACAGCCTCCAGCTGCCAGCATCTAAGGCCCCAGCGCACGAAGCCAACAGGCCCCTCATCCCCAGAACAAGAAGCTTGGGATATTGTCCCCTGTGGTCCAGCAGGAGAGCTCAACTTTAAAAACCAGGAAATAGACAAAATAAGCAAGAGCAGAAAAGCATACTGATCACAGAGAATTATTATGATAACAGGGAAGATCAAAACACAAACTCAGAAGAGGACGACATTGTCAATATACCTACATCTGAAATTTCAAAGGGAAATAAAAACTGGTCCCAAGCCCAAAAAGCCTTCTTGGAAGAGCTCAAGAAAGATTTTAAAAGTCAAATAAGAGAGGTAGAAGAAAAATTTGGAAAAGAAATGAGAGGTATGCAAGAGAGAGTCAATAGCTTAGAAAAGGAAGGACAAAAATAACTACTTCTAAAGAATGAGTGGGTCAAACCACAAAGCATAGAAATGATCAATAATTCATCCAAGAGAATGATGACAATGAGACAACATACCAAAACTTATGGGATGCAGCAAAAGTGTTGCTTTGGGTGAATTTTATATCTCTAAATGCTTACACGGATATAATAGAGAAACAGGAGATCAATGAATTGGGCATGCAACTAAAAAAGCTAGAAAAAGAATAACTTAAAAGTCCCCAATTAAATACCAAATTAAAAATTCTGAAAATCAAAAGAGAGATTAATAAAATTGAAATTAAGAAAACTCATGAATAAATACAACTAGGGGGTGGTTTTATTATAAACCCAATAAAATAGATAAATTTTTGGTTACTTTGATTTTAAAAAAAGAAGAAAACCAAGTCACCAGTATCAAAAATGAAAACAATGAATTCACCACCAATGAAAAGGACATTAAAACAATAGTTAGGAGCTATTTTGCCCAACTATATGCCTGACTCTGACAATCTTAGTGAAATGGATGAATATTTACTAAAATATAAATTGCCTAGGTTAACAGAAGAGGAAATAAAATACTTAAATAGCCCCATTTCAGAAAAAGAAATTGAACAAGACATCAATGAACTCCCTAAGAAAAAATCTCCAGGGCCAAATGGGTTTACAAGCGAATTCTACCAAACATTTAAAGAAGAGCTAATCCAATTACTACATACACTTTTTGGAAAAATAGGTGAAGAAGGAGTCCTACCTTATTATGATACAAATATGGTGCTGATGCCTAAACCAGGAAGAGCCAAAACAGAGAAAGAAAATTATAAACCTATCTCCCTAATGAATATAGATGCAAAAATTTTAAATAAAAATAATAGCAAAGAGATTACAGCAACTTATCATGAGGATAATACACTATGAACAGGTAGAATTTATGCTAGGAATGCAGGGCTGGTTCAATATTAGGAAAACTATCAGCATAATTGACCATATTAACAAAAAAACTAACAGAAATCATATGAGTATCTCAGTAGATACAGGAAAAGCTTTTGACAAAATACAACACCCATTCCCATTAAAAACACTAGAGAGCATAGGAATTAATGGAGTTTCCTTTAAAATGATAACTAGCATCTATCTAAAGCCATTGGCATATGTAATAAGAATAAGGTATATGCATTTCCAATAAGATTGGGGGTAAAACAAAGATGTCCATTATCACTGCTGTGATTCGATACTGTACTAGAAATGTTAGCTTTAGCAATAAGAGAAGAAAAATAAATTGAAGGAATTAGAATAGGCAAAGAAGAAACAAAGCTATCCTAACAGTATACTTAGAGAATCCTAGAGAATCAACTAAAAACATTTTTGAAATAATTAACAACTTTAGAGAAGTTGCAGGATATAAAATAAACCCATGTAAATGATTGGTATCTCTCTATATTACCAACCAAGCCCAACATCGCTAACCAAGCCCAACATCAAGAGATAGAAAGAGAAACTCCATTTAAAATGGATACATTATAAAGTATTTGGGAGTTTACCTGCCGGAACCAACCCAGGAACTATATGAACACAATTACAAAACACTTTTCACAGAAATAAAGTCAGATCTAAATAACTAGAAAAATTTCAGTTGCTCATGGTTAGGCTGAGCTAATATAATAAAAATGACAATTCTACCTTAGTTAATTTACTAATTTAGTGCCATACCAATCAAATTACCAAAAATTATCTTATGGATCCAGAAAAAGGAATGATAAAATTTATCTGGAAGAACAAAAGGTCCAGAATATGGAGGGAATTAATGAGAAGAAATTCAAGGGAAGGTTGCTTAGCTATACCAGATCTAAAATTGTATTATAGAGCAGTAATCATCAAAACTACTTGGTACTGGCTAAGAAATAAGAGTGGTGGATCAGTGGAATAGGTTAAGTATACAAGATGTAGTAGTCAATGATTATAGTAATCTACTGTTTGATAGACCCAAAGACTCCAGCTTCTGATATAAGAACTCAGTATTTGATAAAAACTGCGGAGAAAACTGGAAAATAGTATGGCGGAAACCATATACTAAGATAAAGTCAAAATGACTACACTACTTAGACATGAAAGGTGATACTGTAAACAAATTAGGAGAGCAAGGAATAGTTTACCTGTCAGATTTATGGAGAATGGAAGAATTTATGAAATGCAAAATGGATTATTTTGATTACTTTAAATTGAAAAGTTTTTGCACAAACAAAACCAATACAATCAAAATTAAAAGGGAAGCAGAAAGCTGGGAAACAATTTTTAAAACCTATGTCTCTGATAAAGGCCTCATATCTAAAATATACAGAGAACTGAGCCAAATTTATAGGAATAAAAGCCACTCCCCAATTGATAAATGGTCAAAGGACATGAACGGGCAGTTTTCAGAGGAACAAATTAAAGGTATCTATAGTCATATGAAAAAATGCTCTAACTCACTATTGATTAGAGAAATGCAAATTAAAACAACTCTTAGGTACCATATCACACCTATCAGAACAGCTAACATGACAAAACAGGGAAATGATAAATGTTGGAGAAGAGGTGGGAAAATTGGAACACTGATTCATTGTTGTAGGAGTCATGAATTGATTCAACCATTCTGGAGAGCAATTTGGAACTATGCCCAAAGGACTACAAAACTGTGCATACCCTTTGATCCAGCAATACCACTTCTAGGTCTGTAGCCCAAAGACATCATAAAATGGGAAAAGGACCCACATGCACAAAAATATTTATAGCAGCTCTTTTTGTGGTGGCCAAGAATTAACTGGGGAATGGCGGAACAAGTTGTGGTATATGAATGTAATGGAATACTATTGTTCCATAAGAAATGATCAATAGGTAAGCTTCAGAAAAGTCTGGAAAGACTTGCATGAATTGATGCTGAGTAAAGCGAGCAAAATCAGAACCAAGTTGTGCATAGCAACAGTAACATTGTGTGATGACTAACTTTGTTAGACTTGGCTCTTCTGAGCAATGCAAGGATGCAAGACAATTCCAAAAGACTCATGATGGAAAATGCTATCCACATCCAGAGAAAGAACTATGGACTCTGAATGCAGATGGAAGCATACTGTTTTCTCTTTTTTTGTTGTTTCTTCTTTCTCAGTTTTTTTTTTCCCTTTGGTTCTAATTCCTCTTTACGACATGATTAATGTGGAAATGTGTTTAATATGATTATGCATGTTTGGCCTATATCACATTGCATGCCATCTTGGGGAGGTGGGAGAGGAAGAAAATTTAGAACTCAAAATCTTATAAAAATGAACATTGGAAACTAAACATAAATAAATAAATATTTTTTTTAAAAATCCAAATGCAATTTCTTCTCCTTGGCTATTTCTGTAGTTTAAAAACATCTAATACAGCGTTGCCCTGACAAAATATAAATCTGTGGTCTTCCCAGTGCTTAGCACAGTGCCTGGCACATAGTAGGTGCTTAAAAATGCTTGTTGACTAATTAATTTCTGGTCAAAGAAATGTGAGTCAGTTGTAATTTTTCCAAAGGGAATGATTTGCATCAACATCTGATATTCAGGATATAACTATATTTAACATCTCTAAAAGATTCATTTTCATCTTTGTTTTAAAGAAGAATGTAAAATTAGTTTTATACAGTAAAATTTTTAGGCATTTATGCAGCATCCAATCATTGGAAGCAGCTGTAATCAATGACAAATTAAATTATGGAATTACAGTCAATGCCTTGTTTAAGGATAGCTATATATCACTAGAAATTTCTTTTAAAATTTTTAGAGGAGCAAGAATCATGCTGTTATTTCCATGAAGCTTTCAAGCAAATAATTTTTAATCAACATTGATTGGATGGTTTTTATTAGTGATAATAAATGTTGGATTTAGGGCAGTGACGTGGTGAAGTGGATAGGGCCCTGTAATCAGGAGGCTGCGAGTTCAAATCCAGCCTCAGACACTACTAGCAGCGTGACCTTGGGCAAGTCACTTAACTCAGATTGCCTCAAAAAAAAAAAAAAGATTAGATTTAACAAATAACAATGAGCTTAACTGCAGAAACCACCAGTCATTTTGTTAAATCTTGGCTTTTTTATGTAGGTAGACTTTGAAACAGAGATTGGCGTTATCCTTTAAGTAAAGGAGATTCCTGGACAGGTTTCACTGTAGTAATGCTAGTCTTGAATCACAGAAAAGTGTCTTAGATCTTCTCTAAACAAGTGTTCAAAATCCACAGGGCTAGCCTCTTTCAGACAAGGTTTGCTGTTCCTAGCTCAGAAAGGGGCACTGTAAAAATGTTGAATTTCTTTGTAATTATTAGACCAAAATGAAAGTTTATGGAGAAACCAACTTAAAATTTTAAGTTGATTCCATTTGAGGAATTATGAAAAGGGAATTTTTATCTCTTTGGTGAAGGGGCATTCTGGGGTGGTAGTGGGAAGGAAGGAGACAATAAGTAGTGATAGTTGCTGGTTGACATCATGTGACTATTTTCCTTTATGAGAAGTATGTTTCCTATTAAATGTAAATTCTCTGTAAACTTTGCATCATAGACATAAACTAATATTATCGAGAGGTGTATCTTGCACATGTCTCTTTCTTTTGTTTTAAAATGAAGTATTTAAAAATTGTCATTATTTGCCACTATGTGGTCTGTATGATTTGTTACATATGCTCAGAGTCCTTTCATCTGGCTTTTGAATTAATATGCCTGTTTTCAATGCCCTGAAAAATGTAATACAACTGAAAATCGTAAACTTATTTGAAATCATTCCTACTATATATTTGTATACTGCCACAGCCCGATTTCATTCTTCTGGTAGAATTACTCCTTATGATAATGCATTCTCTAGAATCTTTTTATTAAAGATACCTGCTAAAAAAAAAAAAAAGGAGAGGAGGTGACTCTTTGTTCAGGTTGAGATTGACCTAGATGACCTCTGTGGTCTCTTTTAAATCAATTCTGTGATTATTTATTTTGGATTTAAGTGAAAAGAGCAAAATCTAGAGTTTAGCCTTTCACAGTAAATTCAAAATGATAATAAGTAACACATGTATAGGGTATCCCAAAAGCCTTAATAGAGTTCACTGAACTGATTTTTTGGACACTCTCTACACTGGACTTTGACGTTTATTCAAATCATCAAGCATTTATTGATACATGGCTCCTGTTAAGCACTCTTCCTTTTTTCTGAATATCTGGTTCCAACATTTTAAATGAATCTTTAGTTAGTGGAGAGAATGTTAGGGTTCAACAAATATAATAGGTTTGTAAAATGTTAGAACTTCGGTATTTGTAAAAAATTTGGCTAATTACTATCCACATGGTTGAAGTTTTTGTGCATGCTTCACTCTGAATCACTTCCTACATCTTTGTGTTTTTCTTATTTTTCTTATTTGCCATTTTTAAAGCACTGCAACATTTCATTATATTTATATGTCACAATTTATTCAGCTATCTCCCCAATCTTCAGGCATACAAAGAGCAGGTATTAATGTGTCAATATCATTTTGGAGGATGGGATCTGTCCTTGGTCCTATACAGTACAACATTTTGTTTGATGTCTTGAATGAAGGTATGCTTATCACATCTGCACATGACATGAAGCTGTGTGAGACATTGTGAGTGACAAAAAGATCTTGATAAGGTAGAAGAATTCATTAAAGAGAGTTACAATTAATACTAAGATGCAAAGTGCCATCCTCGTATAAAAAAAAAATCAGCTTCACATAGTGTAGGATGGGGGCAATGCAGCCAAATAACAGTTTGTGTGAAAAAGACCTAGGGATTTTAGGGGATTGCAAGTTTAATATGTGCTAACTGTGGGATGGTGGCCAAAAAAGCTAACAAGACCTTAGATTGCATTGAAAGACAATGTGTCCTAAACAGAGGAGATTATGGAAAGTTCCTCTGTGCTCTGTACTGGCCGGCAAGATCTCAAGCATGGGCTCTTAACCTGAGGTACCCAGATGTTCTCTGGACTCATGAACTTAGATGGGAAAAAGTACATCTTCATTTTCATAGAGAAACTTAAGATTTCCTTCACTTGGTTAGAAATGTGATTCTGAGGAGGATTCCATAATGGGCTTCACCACACTGCCAAAGGGGTCCATGTCACATGAAAAATGAAAAACTCCTGCTCTAACGTATCATTTTCAAGCACATTAAAGGAAGAACACTGACACACTAGAGAATGTGAAGAATTGGTTGACCATGAAGGTAAGGGGACTGGAGACCCTGCTTTGAGAAGATCAGCTGAAGGAACTAGGAGACTGTTTAGCCTGGAGAAGAGAAGACTTAATGGGGACACGATGGGTGAGTTTGTTTTTTGCTTTTTTTTAATCTTGTTTTTCTTTGTGTCTGGTTGAACCCCAAAGAGCAGAACTAGGAGTAGAAGGTCAAAGTTGCAAAGGGTGGGGGATGGGAAAAGGTAAACATTTAGAGTCTCTACAAGGAAAAAATCCCCATCAACTAGAGCCATCCCAACATGATACTACCTGCCTTGGGAAGGGTCAAGTTCCTTTTTACTACAGGGGAAAACCAAGCAGAGGCTGTATGCCCATTTGGCAGTTTTGTAAAGGAAACTGATGGTCAGAGTGTTTTTTTTTTAAATTAATTTATTTATTTACTTTTAAATTTATTTTTGACATGTTTGGTTTTCAGCATTGATTTTCACAGGCGTTTGAATTACAAATTTTCTCCCCATTTCCTCCCCCCCC
>JAQQSZ010021066.1:0-10003 GCA_028646595.1 Phalanger gymnotis | reverse complement strand
CCCTCTTAGCTTGCCCAGCTTAGCACCAGAAAGTGTTGTGTGTAAAAACATTTTAATGTATAATAAACATTGCAACCTAGTTTACCTTGTGGAAGTTGAATATATTCTAGAGCCATCTGCTATTGAAGGGATATGAAGCAAGGAGGGAAGGAGGGTAGAGTATTAGTTTAATCAAGACTTGGGTTCTCTTGCCTTGGCCTTATGGCCCATGGGTTGCTGAGGAAGGCAAAGCTTGGAAGTTGGGTCCCTCCTGGATTCTTGGCTTTGCTCAGACTGCCAGGCAAACCTTGTGTCTCTGGGAATAGGGGCTCCTTTGAAGACTTAATTTCACATAGTTTAGGCCCATTACCAAAGGTGACTGTTGATAGCGCTCCAAAATACTAGGCTTTCTGTTCAACATATCTAATAATAAAAGTTATTATTAGCACTTTTAAGAAAAATCAGTTCAGAAGTTTTTTTTCCCCCAGCCAAATGAATGGGTAATGGGTACACTTCTGAAACATGCTCTAATTATAAATCACCGCATTCAGGACATTGAAAATAAGAGTTGGTTTAGGTTATGGAATATACAGTTGCTCTGCAACTACACCAAAATAATCAAATGAATGAATTGAACATTATCTCAAATAGCATTCTATGCTGCAGATTTGGTGTCATCCATTCCTTCTGAAACAGTTAACACAGCAACCAAATAGACTGTGCATAAAATTTCAGAATCATCATCTCTTGAAGTTTGCTTTGATGAAAAATGGTAAATGCAAAATGCCAGAATCTTGCAGTTGAAATTTATGAAAAGTAAACTTTAAATATATTTAACTTAATTTTCAAATTCTAAATATATTTGCGGCCTTTTTTGCTGCAAAAAGGAGCAAATACCTCAAAGGATGTTAGTGGGCAAAGTATTTAAAATGTATTTCCGCTCTGGCAAGAAGAATAATATTGGTTATCTGCAGAGTAGCATCAACAAATTATATCTTTTTAAAAAATGCCAAGATGTATCCCAAACATACCTAACGAACCTGAGCAGTGTCTGAGACCAGAGTTAAATTTGACTTCACAGCCGACACCAAATCATCCAAATGTTGACTCCCAAGTTTAATGTGCAAGGAGAATCCGTGTTTAAAAAGATAGAAGTGAACTTTGCAAAGTAGTGCTACTTATTTTCTTGCACCTTACCAGGAAATTATAATCATAAATGTAGTGCTAAACTGAATTAAACTAAGGAATTATAGATTCAAAGTTTTTTTTACTGGGAACTTTGGAAAGTACAAAGGAACCTACTTCAAACTCAACAAAAACATTGTAATAGGTTCTAGTTTTTTTTTTCTTTTTCACTTTCTCAGTGGCTTCAGAAATGAGTTAATACATTAAGAAGCTATACATGCAAGCTTTTCACAGGATAAAGACAGGTTATCACAATCAAGTGTAACATTTTCAAAAAAAATAAAATCATTAACAACTTTGTCCTACCATTAATTTCATGCTTCCTGTGCCTGTAAAATATGGTGGATGTCGTCTTACATATTTTATCTTAAAGCTTCAAAATTCTCGTGTCAGGTATTAATGTTATGGAATTCACATATACCACTAGCATATTCTAGTCAGGTTCATGTAACCAAGTTTTAATTAGGCTTTTCTCAACATATACTAGTTTTCATTACCTGATTTTCTGTAGCATAAGTTCAAGAAAAGTATAATAAACTCAGTATTTAAATGGATGTGAGAATTGGGATGTTATGTAGTGTTACCCCCATCCACTGAGATCCATGAATATTTGCTAGATATTTGTTCACAGACAAATGAACAGAATCATTTTGAAGACACTGAACTAATGTTTATAGCTGAGTTCTGTTTTGAAGGAAAGGCAGTGGTACACTTAGCAGGAAATGGCAATTAAGACATATTAGTGAGTTTTCCAATAAATGCCCTTGTGACTCAGGGTAAACATAGTATGGTCCACCACAATAGTCTATTTGTGTGTACAGGTGTTACTGAGTGATTAAGTTCAGGAAGGCAAACTCTAAAACATCTAAAGCATATAACTGGTTTTAAGAACTGCTTTGCAATCCATCATCCTTAGAAACCAGAAAATGCAGTTTTAGAATTAACTGATAATGTCATAGATACGAAGTAACCAGCAGTAGTTTTGTGAATCCAGTTGTTCAGGATCAACATTACATAAACAACTTCCAAAACAGGTTTTACACACATGCAACATTTAATAATGATGCAAAGATTCTCAACCTCACAAATTAGAAAGTACAAACAGGTAATGCAGAAATATCCAAGTTGGTTTAAGGGTGCGCATATGGCAGATTTCAAAGGAATACATATCCTTTACAGGTGGACTCAGGCCCTTCTGTGTGGAATGATCTTCGATCTTAGATCATAGGCATCTGGAGCAATAGTGAATGCAATTACTGGTTCCCTAAAAAACTGAGACAGCTGCTCTGAAATTCACAGACTTTAATAAAAGTATGTGAAAAGTTACTACTCCCAAATCAAGCCATGACAAGTCAAGAGGGATTTATTTCCAAACCTCATGTTCCAAAATAAATGTTATGCTGGAAATTTAGTCCTATTGTTTTGTTCAGTAGCGATTCAGTCAGCAATAAAGTGCACAAATGATACAGGAAAAGCTCCTTTGCGACTAGGATCTCCATCAATGTGGCCAATCTGAAATGGAAATTTAAAACAATGCCACGTTAGGAGAGTACCCAAAGTGGTTAAGCAAACATTTACTCTGAGATCCAGTACCAGACGTGAGGACCTGGCAAAGATCATTAATCCATCACACGCCAACTCCAAATAACTGGATGATGTGGTCTATTGAGATGCCATTCATATAATATTCATAAAAAATGAAAGAGAATTTGTATCCACACAGAAGACCCAACCCCACTCAGTTTTTTTTTCCTCTCTGGAAAATAGGAGGTAAATATAGGGACAAATCTCAAGACCTTTCAGTATTTTTCACTACCACAAACTTGGGTTTGGGTCAAGACCTCAGTGGTTTCATATGGAAATAAAAATGAGGCAGGTTTACATGGTTTTTACCAAGAAAGGGCCTTCCAGATATTAGATACAAACTTTTGCTTTTCCAACAGGCAATCACACAGATGACAGCTAAATATTTATCTACCAAACTTTTCACCTCATTCTCATCTTAAATAAGTCACTCACTAATAAAATAAACTGTTAGTTAATATGATCTCCAAAAAAGAAAACCAAATCACTAGAATAAAAAATGAAAGGTGAATATATCACTAATGAAGATGAAGTCAAAGCAATTATGAGTTATTTTGTTCAATTACATGCCAATAAATTTAACAATTTGGATGAAAGGTAAGAATATTTACAAAAAAAAATATAAATTGCCTAAATTAAGAAAAGAGGAAACAAAATATCTAAGTAAACCCATTTTAGAAAAAGAAATTGAACAGGCTATAAATGAGCTTCCCCAAAATAAAGCATCATGACCAGATAAATTTACAAATAAATTATACCAAACATTTAAAGATTAATTCTAATATTAAATACATTATTTGGAATAATAGGCAAAGGAGTCCTATACAAACCCCTTTTATGTAACAAATGTGGTGCTGATACCTAAACCAGGAAGAGCAAAAACAAAGAAAATTGTACATAGAACATTATATGTGAAATGTCATATTACAATGTATTATGTATAAACTCTGCTATAGTATATTATTCTACCCTATACTGTATACTATACTGTGCTATATGACATACAATAATATAGTATAAAACAAATATATAGTATAGCATACTATATAGTATAATGGTATGGTATAGTATAGTTTAGTAGATAGCATAGCATATAGGAAAGTCCATTAAAATACAGGAAAGTACTGTGTGGGTCAGAGACCACTACTCACATTAAAAATAGAGACCATTCTTGAGAAAAGGGAAAAAGGAGTTTATTGCTTTCTCATGAGAAAGGACACACCTCAACATGGCCCAAGATGATGCCAGCTCGTGTGTGTGTGTGTGTGTGTGTGTGTGTGTGTGTGTGTGTGTATGTGTCCAGCATACAGCTCAAAGCAAGTTATACAGACTCTAATGCAGAGTCCCTCCCCTCCCCCCCACTGGCTCCTCTTCCCATGATTGGGTTTGGAGCTCACATTCTAAGCACAGAATCTTTTCCCAGCAACAGAGAATGAAGAACAAAAAAAGAAACAGGCATGAGACCAAGGGCTAGTATTCAGCAAAAAGGGAGTAATAGTTAGATAAACAGGACCTTGCAGGCGTATGTCTAGTGATGTATGTTCTTATCTCTACTTTCTCAGCAGAGCAGTTTCTAAAAATATAGGAGGGGTGCGGGGCATGGGGTGGATGGTAGGAGAGGTAAGGTTTTTTCCCATGCTGAGGTGGGAGGGCTTCACTGTTTCAGTGTTCCATTCAATCCCATACTGAGGGGGCTTCACTATTTCAGTATTCCACTCAATCTCTCCTCTTCAACCTTCTAAAGACCTCTCACTCCATTACTGATACATCTCAATCCCATTGACAAATCAAAGGGGCAGTTCCCTTTATATACAAAGACCCAAAAGGAAACAACAATGCAATTATCCCTTTAAGATTCAAAAAGGCTTTTCCTATACAGCTGTCTGGCAGGGAACATTGTCAATAAAGTCCTCTGGTCCTTAGTATTTGTTCCAGCCATCTCCAGCACAGCATCTCAGCATCTTCTCGTTGAAATCAGTTTTCTATCCATTCTCCTACAAAAGTGACCTTAGCACAATTTTAAACTACCATTTCTAATCCTCATAACCCTGATCATTTTTACAAACTCAAAATTGGAACCATGGCCAACTGTCATGTTTAAGAAATTCACATCAGAAGCCAGTGTCTTATATTTTACATTAATCCATTATTAATTTCCTCACCGGGAGAATGAGATTTCATTTAGGGAATTAATAACAGGCTCCAGTACATACATATATATGTATATATATATGTATATATATATATATATATATATATATATATATATATATATATATATATATCAAATAACCAATTTTTAACACAGTACATATAAAATCTGAAACTTTTAGTCATGCCATGTTTCTTCTGATGGCATTTACAAAATAAACCACAAGTCGTTCTTCTTTTTTGGCATTATTAATTGTAACAAAACTTTAGATAAGCATGATATCAATCAAATAACAAAATAACATTCTCACAAGCCCTTGACCTAATTATCTCCATAGCATTACCAACAATTAAAGGACCCTAACTCATACAAGAGCACACACAGGAACACTAGTCCCAGTCCTACATAAGATATTCCATAATCAATTATTTGAGTAATTTTGTTACTGTACTTACAAAACCTTCTGATTATAGAAATTTGCCACCAAGAGATTAGAGACTTATCAGTTATCAGTCCCATTAGTTCTTTGAAAAGCAAATTCCAATAATCAGGTTAAAATATGACTATAGTCTCACATTGCTTAAGGAACATCTCCAAAGCAAGCCCTAACTAGCTCGCATGCATTTCCACTCTTGTTCATAAGGCCTCACTAAGTTGGTGCAAAAGTCCTTAAGTAACACAAATTCCAGAGTGTTATCAAGAAACTAAATTCCTAGTTATCACAGAATCCCTAAATACCTCAGTCGAAAGGTGTTGTATTAGAATCTCACATTGGAAACAGTAATTGACTGATTACAGGAAAACTACTACTGCTCTTAGAATTCTTTTAAACAAAGGGAACATCTTAAGGTGAGTCTTAAGTAGTTTGCATAAATTTCTGCACATGTTCTAGTTCTAGATAAAAATATTATTAGATTTCCCAGTAAGATAACACAAAAGAGCTCATATCTTATACTGACTACTTATTTTGATCATAGAAACTTACTATAGAAGAAAAAAGAGCAGGGACATGTGACATACCAAATATGACAGGATAAACCATCTTTAGCTTTGTTTAAATTCAGACAGAGTCACAGTTCTCCAATCATGCAATATGTTTCTCCTCATAGCCAGACTCAGGAATAGTCAGGTGCGAAACATTCCTTTCCAAAGGACCACAATGAGGAAACTGAGTCAGGAGGGTCCTATTCTAGATTGAGGCTAAGATTGTCCCCTCAGCTTTTTTCCAAATGCAGATCTCCACCTGTTAACACTACGGGATCACATTCCCTCTGAGTAGCTTATCTTGTGGCATTTCTCTCAGATGCTGATTTAATGCTGACAACGATACCCGAATTCAAACTCAAAACCAATTAGTTATGGTCCCAAGTGCCTTTGACCTTAAATAGCAAGTTTCACTAATCACAGCTTGAGCCAGATACAGTTGCTTTTACTTTCATAGAGTTGCAATAAGCAATAAAGATTTACTAGGACTCATATATATAAGAGATTCCATTAAACATCATTCCCTTCTTAAATTCAAACTTGTTTTGTTGTAAAAGCCAATTGTTAGAATCCTTTCTGTCTTTTATACACAAACTTGCGACTTCTCAGCAAGCTAAGTTCATTGTTTAAGACCTACATAAATCAAATAAGTTCTTTTCCTGGGGCTGATGACTTTGCCCATACAGATAGTTTCCAGTGGCTTTGGCAATTTCACAAAATAAGGAGAATTAACATGGACCCCAGGAAGGGATTAATACTGGTGCCCTTTGCCTGCTGACTCCCATGCATATAGGAAGACTGTTCTGAACGGGCAGAACCAAATCAATAAGGCTTTACACAATCCCCTTCTTTCCACATAGAGTGATCAATGAACCATTTTTGGTTTTAGCATTAAAACAATAATCAACAAAATAACCAAACTGCTCTTAACTGTAATAAAAACAATAAATTTCAGTGACATCAAATACATTTCTAAATCTTTAAAAATAGTAATTATCATTATTTATAAAAGGATGGGCTATCTTACCCTAAGTATAGACACTGACTGGCAGGCTTCTCTACCCTTGGCCTCATCCTCTACTTCCTACTTTCTTCTACCAGAATGGCACTAGCTGCCACTGCCTGTACACATTCTGGCCAGCCCCATGTGACGTTGAGTCTAATACTTTGGGGAGGAACACCACTGGCTTACATCACCCCTCCCCCCAATTCCTTTTAAAATTTTCATCCTTTTGCCAGGTGGGGGAAAATAAATTTCACTCTCTTTAATCTGATCTGGGATGAGAGGGGTTAATATAAAAACCTTGGGCCTGTTTGCTATCCTTTGCTGTTTCTCTGAACGCACTTATTCAATGTCGATCCAAAGACACAACAAACCTAAGAATGAAACTTAAATAAAATTTAAAAAAAAATTCACAGTAGGTTTGGACATAATTGTCATCAATATCAAATTGCTGCAACAGATTAGCTTACAAATAGAAATTTAGTAGGTCTTCTAAAAATCATGCAAAAGACTTTACAAAACATTTCTTCATAAAAATATTTCCCTTTCTCAAAATCATCTTACAATTTATCCTGATACTATTATTAATTCCTAAGTACTAGACAGTTCTTAAATTTGATCACCAAACCTTTTCCACGTAATTGAAGAGAAAAAAAGAAAACTAAACATACTTTCGTAAATACCTGATATAAGCAATAACCCCAATAGCAAAATGATTCTAACTGAAAATCCCTTTAAATAAAGACAAAATTTGGTAATTTATGATTTCTTAAATTACAATACTTTAAAATATTGTAATACATGGTCAAATAGAATGACTTAAAAGTTTCCTAACTCATTTACCATTTTTACCGTACAATTCCTAATCTAACAACATTTAGATTATAAGAGAAATTGCTTTTCTGACTACACTGATGATACAGTTGTTTACCAAATTATGCAATAAAGGAAAATTTTAGAAATACAACAATACCATAAGCAATTATCATCTATTTAAACTTTAAAACCAAAACCAATTAATTACCAATCTGGGTTGGATATATTTCCAGATTCATCTCATCATCATTGACATAAATTTCACATCTAAGAAAATCCACATAAAGATAATGAATATGGGGCAATTATATTCAATTTAAAGCACTCTACATTCAGATAGCATCTGTTTTCTGCCAAGCAGTGTGCCAAGCACCTTTACAATCATGTAATCTTTGTAATATCCCTGGGAATGAATTCCACCACCATCCCCTTACCGAACAATAAACTAAATAGAACTTTCTTGCGGCTATATAGTTAATAAATTTCTCAATGCCTAATAACAATATGTACTTTTAAAATTATAAGAATGTACATTTCTAAGTTCAATAACCTTGGTCCTTTATAACAGAATATTATCCACAAATTCATATATATACATATATATATGTATTTTTCAATATTTCAGTTCCCCATTCGCATTCACATTTTTCTTGGGAAAGTTAATCAGGTAAGTTTAAAATGTGCTGGGCCTGTATTCTAACTACTTCTTTTGGCCTGTTTCCCCTCCAGGCAGAGGAGTTTGATAATTAATTGAACAGTAATAATAATAACTCACAATAACCAATATCTTTACCATAGCCAATATCCATATTAGATTTAATAGAACCCACCCACAGATCTAGCCGACATAATTCCTTTTATCTCCAGAACTTTATCTATTGGTTTTTAAATTAGCCTATCAGCCTTTCACTCTAAGCTGCCTTCTTAAGATTTTTGTTTACTAATCTTACTTTAGTGCCAAATAGTAAAATAAATTCTAACCTATCTTTAGCATTAAATTAGGAGTGACCCATTACACTTTTCATATTTTTAAATACGACCAGAATAGATTCAATTTCCTTTGGGTTAGGTCCCATTACACAAAAATTTTTTCTCTTTTAGGTAAGGGAGGGAATGGTTAAAGACTTATTTAGTCTGCCTCACTTTGACCTGAGGGGAAAAGATCCACTCTCCTTTCCTTCTTGTCTTTCTCTCTTCTACATTGAACAACTTGGCCAAAATTGGAATGTGGGAGGGAGGAAGAGAATATTTTCCAACAACTCTTCAAAAGTTTTCAAACCTGGAGGGGCGGAGCCAAGATGGCAGCTGGAAAGCAGGGACTTGTGTGAGCTCCCTGCCAGGTCCCTCCAAAAACCTATAAAAAATGGCTCTGAACAAATTCTACAACTGCAGGACCCACAAAATAGCAGAGGGAAGCAGAGGTCCAGCCCAGGACAGCCTGGATGGTCACTGGATGAGGTCTACCATGCCCAGAGCGGAGGGGAGCAGAGTCCAGTGCCAGCGGTGGCAGGACCAACCAGACCAGGAGCTGGGCGCAACAAGCCCTAGTGCCCTGAATCAGTGAGCTGTCAAAGTTACCTGACTTCTCAACCCACAAACACCAAAGGCAGCAGAGAAGGTTAGTGGGAAAAGCTGAGGGGGACAGAGTGAAAAGAGTTTGCAGTTGGGCCACCGCCCTGGGGGCAGCAGGGAGAGGTGCAGCTACAGAACTACAGGGGCAGTTACTTCAGGCCCCACGCCCACCTGGTGGGAGGAATTAACTGGAAGATCAGAGCAGGAATTAAGTGGCAGATCACAGCAGGAGGGCAGTGCCTGCTTATGATTTTCGTCAGGTCCGGATTGGTGGTTCTTGAGGAAGGAGGACTGCTGGTGTGGCAGACCTGGCTGTATAGAAATTGCTCTGAAATCAACAGCGCACCCCCTCAAACTTAGAACAAAGTATTTTTTACACTACAAGCAGTCATACCCTGCTGAAAAACTCAAGGGTCAAGTAAGTTTGCTGGGAATATGGCCAGGCAGCGAAAACGCACTCAGATTCAGTCTCAGACCTTGGAATCTTTCTCTTTGGTGACAAAGAAGACCAAAACATACAGCAAGAAGTCAATAAAGTCAAAGAGCCTACAACAAAAGTCTCCAAGAAAAACATGAACTGGTCTCAGGCCATGGAAGAGCTCAAAAAGGATTTGGAAAAGCAAGTTACAGAAGTAGAGGAAAAACTGGGAAGAGAAATGAGAATGATGCGAGAAAACCATGAAAACAGTATTAAAGAAAACAACACCTTAAAAAATAGACTAACTCAA
>JAQQSZ010021065.1:0-10003 GCA_028646595.1 Phalanger gymnotis | reverse complement strand
ACTTCATTTCAAAGAACAGCGGTAACGGGTTTTTTTGTTGTCGTTCAGTCGTTTCAGTTGTGTCTTGACTTTCTATGGCTCCATTTGGGGTTTCTTGGCAAAGATAACGGAATGGTTTTCCATTTCCTTCTCCAGTTCAGGAGGTAAACAGGATTAAGTGACTTGCCCAGGGTCATATAGGTAGTAATTTGCTCTAGGCATGGAAAGAGCAATCCACTGCTGAATCATACATATATTCATATCTGGATCTACTGTAGTATTTTTGAAAATTACTTTTATTTACAAGGAAAAAGTAAATTTTCAACTATTTATCACAGTGTGGCAGGTGACATTAACCTGAGATGTTGTGCTTATCTGGTCTCAGAAAAGCCCAGAAAAACATTAGCCTAATATTAACAAGTACTGTACTTAGAGGGGTTGTGGAAGAAGGGAAAAGGGAGCGAGGCAGAATTATACAAAGAAAATTGCCCTCCCAAGGTGACAATACTGTCAAGAACAATACTCATTTGTAAGTTATGCAATGTTTTGTTTAAAAGAATGTCATGCTATTTATATACATACACACGTAAATACACATACTTCACATGTGTGGTAGTGATCCATAAGATGTTATTTTCTAATTTCATGATATATTTGAGTTTTACTATCCCAAATTGGATATGCTTTTATAGAAGTTTGGGGTATTTTCTGTGTTTTGTTTTACAAAAATCTTTTTCTCAACAACAAAAAATATATTTTAAGCTCAAACTGGTTCTTTTATCAAGAAATAATTTCTAGCCATTGTCACCTATTCCAGGTATGGAATTTTGAAGGTGGCTCATTCTCATACAATTATGGTTTACATAGATGTTTACTTACCAACTGAGGGTTGGAAGTATGAAAAATTTTTAACTTTGTCCCCTTTTCCTTGACCTCATACATCAGTTCATTGAGCATGTGAGTCTGTGCCAAGTTCTAAAAGAAAACAGAATTAAAGCCTTCTCCCTTAACAAACATGTCACTAACTTATATAACATGATTTCTTCACTTATAATTTTGACTGAGAACTGCCTAGGTAACTAGCTGAACAAAAAATATTATTTTAGCAATAACCAGAAAAAGTAACCAAACTCCAAAATGAAGTTGATTTTAGCCAACGATATTTTCCCAAATTTAAATATTCAGTGCATATAAAGACCTCATGTGAAAAAAACTCTTGAGGATTCTATTACATCTTTATGTCTATGGCAATTTATATAATGTCCTTCCTGTTAAATGTTTTCACTCAGCTATATCTGAGCAAAGAATACTGAAGGAACATGTCCTTACCACATTAACAACAAAATTCATTTATTCAAGAAAGGATCTATTAAGATGAAACTGAAAACAGGGTTGACATGTTTCAGAATTTGAAAATGGCAGTAGTTATGGCTACTCTTATGTGAAAAGTTTGTACCTGTTAACATACATTTATGATGAATATTCATTTTGTTGTGGCTGGTTGAGCTTAGTTTCTTTTTCTTTTCCATTTCATGAACAGACCATTTCCCAAAGGCAATCAAAACTTAAAATAATTCTAAAGTATTTAAAATCAAATTTAAAAATTATAATCCTTAATGTTGATATCTTACCTGCATGACAGCATTGAAAAAACAAGTGTTCCCCAAATTATTAATTCCTTTCACAGAAGCTGGTAAACTGCTAATTTGGCATTTTCCTTTCCATATTTCACCTGCTTCACATTTTTCTTCACAAAGCCTTATTACTTTGGAAAATGAACCTACAAGTATAAACAAACCCCACAAATTATTTAAGATGTATGTAGTCAAATTAGAAAAATTATTAACTTGAATGTGGAGCTCATAAGAAGGAAGCTAAACAAAGCCTTTTTTGGGCATGGTGATAAGTCTATGAAAAAATAACTCACATGAAGGAAACTGTTAAACTATATAACATTGTACATGAACAAGGGTAAAATTAGATGGCATCTCAGCACAAGACCTGGCACATAGTAAACACTTAAATGCTTGCTAACTGGATTAACTTAATGCTTTCTGATTTACTGGTTGATTGGTATACTTTTTCTGTATCTGTCCTTCTGCAACACCTAGAATTAAACTTATTATTTTTAAAAATTGTTTATTTTTATAAACATTTATGATCTCTTCCCACATTGCTTCTCCCACTGAAAATTTTTTAAAAAGAAAAAGAACACCTCTGCCCCAAACTTAATATGCATAGTCCAACAAAACAAATGCCTACATTGGCCATGTCTAAAAATGCATATTGTTCTGCATACATACAGAATATCTATCACTTGTCTGCAGGAGGTAGGTGATGTGTTTCATCTTCATTCCTCTGGACTGGAGGATCCATGCAAGGATCAGAGTTCTAAAGTCTTTCAAAGCTGCTTTTTTTCAATGTTGTCAGAATTGAGTTGTTTTCTTAGTTCTGCTCAACTATGCATCAGTTCATAGAAATTTGCCCATATCTGCCCAGAGGGTACCTCTTAAGGGGTCATCTCATACTTTCTTTTGGCACAATAATATTCAATCACACTCATAGTCTAGCCATTCCCCAAACAAAGAATGTAAACTTTGTTGTAATGTCCACTTTGTTGAAAGACAAATTGTGATTCCAAAAACACATTTCCAAATTGGGCAAGACCAAGAACATAAAAAAAGTGCAGTTGTCTGAAAAATTATAAACAAGTGAAAAATTTAAAGGACAATTTTCTTGAAATTTGAGGTGATTTGCTGTGAGCCCCTTCTTTCAAGCCATCTCATCACTCATATGCCTTCTGCCACCATTTCCTCTCACTCTTTTCTGAACCCCTTACAATCTACCTTCCAACCTCATCATTCCACTGGTACTGCTCTCTCCAAAGTTTTCAATGATCTCTTAGTTGCCAAATCCCATGGCTTTTTCTTAATCTTCATTCTCTTTGACCTCTCTGCAGCCCTTGACATTGTTGATCACTCTCTCTTCAATCCTCTCTTCTTTCTAGGTTTTTGAGACCCCACTCTACTGGTTCTTCTATCTATCCAACTACTCCTCTGTTTCTTTTGCTCTATCTTCCCTCCAGATTCTCCAGACCTCCAAACTTAAGTATCCCATAGACTTCTGTTCTGAGCCCTCTTCCCTTCTCCCTCAATACTACCTCACTTGGTGATCTCATTAGCTCCTATATATTTAATTACCATCTCTACTCTGATATGCCTCAAATCTACATATCTTACCCAAATTTTTCTGTTGACCTCCAATTTCACATCTCCAACTGCCTTTAAACATCATAAATTAGATGTGACATCTTAAAATCAACACATCCAAAATGCAATTCATTATCTTTTCCCCTAAACCCTCTCCTCACTCTTCTATTACTGTCAAGGGCAACACCATCCTCCTAGTCTCTCAGGCTACTAATCCAGAAGTCATTCTCATCTTCTCACTATCTCTCAACCTCCATATCCAATCTGTTGCCAAGGTCTGTTGATTTTACCTTTGCAACATCTCTTGAATATACCCCCTTCTTTCCTCTGACACTGCTGCCACTGTGGTGCAAACTCTCCTCATCACCTCATGCCTGGACTACTGCCAATAGCCTACTGGTTATTTCTGTCTCAAGTCTCTCTCCACTCTAATCCATCCTCCACAGGTCTACATGTCACTCCGCCCCCCCACTCAAGAAATTCCAGTGGTTCCCTATTACCTCCATGATCAATGACAGAATCCTGTTTAGCATTCAAAGCGCTTCCTATCTTCTTATGCCTTACTCCCTGCCATGAATCCTTCCATCCAGGAGCATTAGCTACTTTGCTGTTTCATGAATAAAATATTCCATGTTTCTCTGCTCCAAGCATTTTCTCTGGCCATCATCCAGGACTGGAATGTTCTCCTTCCCCATCTCTGCCTATTGGCTTCCCAGATTTCTTTAAGTTTCAACTAAAAATCCCATCTTCTACAGGAAGCCTTTCCTTAAGTCTTATCTCATAATTTGAGTGACTGCCCTCTCTTAATTATTTCCCATTTATCCTGTATACAGCTTTTTATATATTGCTTTGTTGTCTCCCCAGTTAGACTATGAGCACCTGGAAAGCAGGGACTGTAATTTTTCTTTTTGTACCCACAGAACTTAGCACAGTGCCTGGTATATAGTAGAATCTTACACATAATTAGATTCCGCCTCCCCACAGCCTTCAAACCAAAAAAATAATATTGCCTGCTTTGGTAGGTGGCTAGCATTTGTTATAAATGTCTGTCCAATAAGTGTTTCATGATTTAGTTTTTATAAAGTCATGCTTAATTTTTCATAACTGCTAGCAAAGTATGCCTTTCTATCTCTCACATTTTTAATACCTCACTGAATGAACTGTTGGAGAATAATATCTATTTTCTAATACAGAAATTGAAATAAAATGTACTGATTAAGACGTCTATATTTCTTGTCACTTAAAAAAACTTTATTGACACATGTGGAAATAATTAAAAGCATAAAATACCTGAATAGCATATTTTCCAAGTTAAAGATCAAATACAAATAAATCTGCACATTGATCATAAATATAAACTTTTCATAAACACAGTTATTTGCAGTTATGTCCCTTAGCTGATATTTTTAAAATGTGCTACCACAACCTAACAGTTTAAATATCACCAAATACATAATTACAAATTAACAAAGTAGCTGAGTGGTGGTAGGGATATGTTATTAATCATTTTAGGAATTTTTCAAGAAAGTTTTGTCAACTTTCCATTTCATCCATGAAATCTTTAAAATTAAAATATGCAAATAATTTGTGGATTAGTGTACTATCGTTGTGTACATGTGAGTGTTCAAAAACATCTGGGATAGCATCTTAAAGTAAACAATGTTCACCAGACCATCTGGACAAAACTGTAGGCAAAAAAAAGCATAAACATATGGAAAAGCAGATTTTTCCTTTCCCTTTAGCAGTATGGGATGACAAATGTCAAACCGAAATAAGTGCACGCTTCACTGTTCAATGCTTTGCAGCACCACCTGGCTCTCCATGCACAGCCACCATATATGGACAGCATTGCCACAGAGGACCTTATCTTCAGGGCAAAGTCAATAAAAGCATTTTATTTTACGGTTAAGTAGCAACTTCACACAAGTAACAAGAATCTATTTGCTGAATTTCATATTTAAATTTATAGGAAGAGAAAATACACAAGCCCAAATTAAGCTGTAAGACTTGAAATTTTATTTTTTATTTGATTTCACATATTGCATATAGCTTTTTTGTGAATGAAATATATTTGTTTTTTTTACAAGTACCTTATCTTGAAAAGGATTCTTAGCAGCTTTACATTTTCAAAATAAAACTGCTAGAGTACCTACCAAAATGACTTCACTTAAGACTACAAGTATTTGACACATTTTTCAAATAAATTATATTACACAGCACACTATTTACACTCTAAGACTTATGTTGTTTTACAACTGAAGCAATGGTGATTAATATATAACAGACAGTATAGAACTATAAGCCTTCAAATGGATAAAGTGTTAAAAGTCTTATGGGTAGAAGCCAACTCTGCTTGAACATTTGAAAATCCATTCCACTAGTCTCTAGATCACTTTATGTAATATTTAGGATACATAGCAATCGTTATGAACTTGGCATAAAAATTATTGGTTTATCAGAACATAGTGGAGGTAGCTTTAAAGCAGGTTTTGTTTAATAAAAAACACAATCATTTATAATGTCATTATCATTTACAACAAAAAGTACTAACCATTCTCATTAAAGCAGGCTGTAACTTTTTTATTGTAAAAAAATCTAACAACTATACCTCTTAAAAGAGAAAATTATTTAATTCTTCAATTTAAATAGTCACAGCAACAGTTTTTTCTATTTCTGGCATTTTTCAAACTATCAACAATATAATTTAAAAGAAATGACTGTCCTGCTCAACCATACTCAATTTTTATCTTTTATTTCTTTGGCACCATTCCTATTTTTGGCTTCAAATATAAAAGTCCAAAATATATGTCCATATTTTTATAGACACAAAGATATAGCTGTCTCTATAAAGCTATATATATGTACATGAATATACCATAAACAAATGAAATCAGAAATAAGTATTTGTATCACTTATATTCTTGAATAATACTAAGATAATATACTTATATTCAGTTTAATTATAGGATTGTAAAAAATTTTTTTAAAATTAATCTTCAAGATATTCTTATTTACTTTGAACTTAAATAGACAAAAAAAAAGAATATTTCCATGTACACAGAATACAAAAAGAGAATTCAATATAAAACCATGAATTTCCATTTCACATTGACTTTTTTCGGAAAAACTATGTAAATAAATAACATATGTTGTGTTTGAAGTTACTCTGCTTTTCTGTGCTTCCTTCTACATTTTCTTTTGTTCTCTGCTGTGCACTTTTTATTTTTTTACTCCCTCCTACCCCGCTCTAGAGAAGGCTACCATTAGACACAAATAAGTATATGTATGTTTGTATGTGTATACACACACACACACACACATTTATCAGTTCATTCTCTGGATATGAATAGCTTCTTCCTTCATAGGTCCTTTGTAGTTGATTTAAGTATTTATAATACTCAAAATGACTTAAGTCATTCAAAGTTGTTCTTAGAACAATACCGGTGTTACCATGTACCATGTTCTTTTGGTTCTGCTCATTTCACTCTTCATTATTTCATTCAAGTCTTTTCCATGTTTTTCAAAGATCAATCAGCTCATCTCTTACAGCATATATCATAAATAATATCATCATAACCGTATACCATAACTTGTTCAGCCACTCCCCAACTGACAGGCATCCTCTCAAAATACTCTTCTAAAAATACTTCTCAAAATTTTAAGATTACTAACTATAGTTAAGAGATGGTAAATAGCATCACAGGTCTGTAGGTGGAAGGAACTTCTGATGTTATCTAGTTTAAGTTCCTCATTTTATAAATGAGGGAACTGGGGCTCATATATTTAACCTATCAAATCAGCAAGAATTTATTAAACTGTCCCCTCAATACTCAATTATCATAATAATATGAACTCTCTTTTTGACGAGAGAAGAAGCACAGTGTAATGAAAATAGCATTAAGAACAGAACTAAGTTAGAATCCTGGTTTTGACACTTACTAGCTATGAACAGGAACAAGAAAACTCATATCCTTAACTGCAAAATGGGGATTTGCCCTATATCTGTCTCACAATGCCATTGTAAAGAAAGAATTTTGAAAACTGTAGCACATTATATAAAAGTGAACTATTATTTTAAAAATAATTCTGGCTTTTGGACAGAAATTTCATATGAACATTCATAAAACAATTCACTTTCTTAAGGCTTTTGGGGTGGAGAAAAAACCCTTCTAAGTTAAGACAAACAAGAATGATTTATATTTATAATAAAATACACATGAAATGCTATATAAAATGCCAGTACCAACTATTGCATCTGTAATTAGGAAAATTATATAGGTATACGTAATTTCTTGGCTTTTACTTTTTCAGCCTATATTATTTTTGTAGTTAATCTTAAGAAAAAAAGTATACAGACATCGAACTTGGAATTGATTAGGACTAAAAAAGTTTGGTCTGATAAAGGTCAGACCACTGTAAAGTACTCTTACTATATATTGTAAAAATGCTCTTACTACATACATTGTAAAAACCTCAGTATTATAAGGATATCAAACTATCTAAAGTACCTGAAAAGCACCTGTAATTATTTTGTGAACCACTGTGTCTCTGCCTTAGTTTTGTTAAGGCAATTCACAAAGCCATCTTATACTTTACGTGATGTAGCCACATTGAATTAACCAGAACCCTGTAACATTTTAAAAGCAGGGCAAATTCCCTTTACCCACATACACTTAATTGCTCAGACATCACTTTAGAATGAGTAATGCTACTTCTTCCATCAGTGATCCTGAGCAAATCTCCTTACCTCTGTGGACCTCAATTTCTTCCTCTGAATTCAAAGGAGGAGGCTAGCCAGCTGACCTTCAGAATGCCTTTTAGCTCTAAATTTATGATCTCATTTTGCACAAAACAGGCTCACTTAGTTTCTTACTTCTAAATATAAGGCATGTGTAAAATTCATTTTATCTAAACAAAAATTGTCAACAATAAGGTATCCCTCTAGTATAACTATTGTAGTAAATAAATGGGCTTCTCTAAATTAAATTCAAGACAGCAAACTTTAGGTCATCTTGTTAAAGGTAATGTAAAATTTATTTGCATTTTTAAAAATGCAAGAGCCAAAAAGTAAAGTTAGTATTTGTTTACTTACTAGAAAATAACAATATATTGCAAACATGATTACCTCGATACAATTCCTTAGCATAATGTTCATGTGATACTCACAGAGGAGGCTAAATGATACATGAGATCATCCTTGATATAAATCTGAGTATAATGTAAATATCATTTTTGCCTCATCTTTCTTTTCATACAAATTTCTGAGTTACTTTCCCAAGAAAAAATTTTTATTTTTTGTATACATTCCACATATATCCCTAGTTAGATTTTTTTCTTTAAAAGATAATGCTGGGTACAACAAATTCTAGGATCAGATGTGAAATCCACACAGCTGCAAGCATTCTTTTGGGAACCTAGCACAGGGGCTCATCTCAATTGCTTAATGCAATTACCTAAATCAGTCATGTAGTACTAATGTAATTTGTACATATTTTCAGCCTAAGAGAAGTTGAGTCTTTATGAGAAACTGAGTAAGAAGCAGGAATCTTGGGTGCCACGCTATTCTACCACACTAGTACTAAATAGCAAACATTACATTTTTGCTTTTTCTAAAAATCCACTAATTTTAGCAACCATCATGCATTAAAATACTTGTTTTGAAAATATGCTATTTGACACAAAGGATGATAATAGATACATGCCTATGAACTTTATAAAGCATTTTTTGAAGGCTATGTCATTAATACTGATGAACATACACATGACATTTTTTCATCATGAAAACTGACTAGCAATAACTAATAAGTTATAACTAGTACTCCGTTTATTTTGAGGTCAATGAGATGGCAAAAAAAAAAAATCCCAACAAAATAGTGAAAAGACAGTATTGAATATTGCTAGAATTACTAAGGAAATCGAGTTGAAAAATTCAAATTGTCATTACATTTTCTTCTCTTATGACAAATATATTTATAAAAAGTTAAAATACACAAATTAACTATAAAGGGCATATGAAGACAGCACTATCAGCAACTAAAGAACTGATAAACAGAAATATGTATAGAATAATTTTACATATATATATATTTAGGTATGTATATCCAATGGTAGCCATCTCTAGGGCAGGGGGATGGGAAGTAGAGAAAAAAAGGAATTTACATGATAATTCTGTTACATATTTGAAATGAACAGCAAGTTGTGGCTATTAGATTTGTGGTTTCATGTATAATCATCTTTTTTATTGTACCATGTTATGGAAATAACTTATTCCACGGATTAAAAGTAAAAAAAAGAAATTTAACAACATTCCAATTTAGAAAAAACTAGCAAAAAAGAAACAACGAAATTATCATCTAAGTTTTCACCTATTATCTATTTTAAATTAAGATTTAATTAGTATTAAAGAGACAAGAGACAGCATAACATTATAGAAGTACTGATACATCAGGGTCAGAAAACTGTTTCAAGTCCTTCTTCTAACATACCAGTGGAGGGGATTTCTTCGACCAATAAAATTACTGGTTCCAGACCAGACTAAGACTTATAAGAACAAGAAAATTCTTTTAAACAAAGCTACTAAGCAGCACTTTACTGGAGTTCTTAGTGGTAGGAATATGGAATCAGGGAAGTTCCTTTTCCCACTGCTGAGAAGGGTGTGATACTGGGTGACTATAGAGGTGAGGTATGACAGAGTATGTTAAAACTAGGAGTCAGACCAAAGACAACAGAGAAGAACTGCAGAGCCCACAAAGTGGTGGAGGGAAGCAGGGCTCTAGCCCAGGACAGCCTGGATGGTCTCTGGGTAAGGTCTATCC
>JAQQSZ010021064.1:0-10003 GCA_028646595.1 Phalanger gymnotis | reverse complement strand
AGATGGGGGTGGAGGTAATCAAAAACAAACATTTTTGAAAAGGGACAGGGTCAAGGGAGAAAACTCAATAAAGGGGGGTGGGTTAGGAAGGAGCAAAATATAGTTAGTCTTTCACAACATGAGTATTGTGGAAGGATTTTACATAATGATACGTATGTGACCTATGTTGAATTGCTTGCCTTCTTAGGGAGGGAGGGTGGGTGGGGAGGGAAGAGGGGAAAGAATTTGGAACTCAAAATTTTAAAAGCAGATGTTCAAAGAAAAGTTGTTTTTGCATGCAACTGGGAAATAAGATTTACAGGTAATGGGGCATAGAAATCTATCTTGCCCTACAAGAAAGTAAGGGAAAAGGGGATGGGAGGGAATGGGGTGACAGAAGGGAGGGCTGACTGGGGAATGGGGCAATCAGAATATATGCCATCTTGGAGTGGGGGGCAGGGCAGAAATGGGGAGAAAATGTGCAATTCAAAATCTTGTGGAAATCAATGCTGAAAACTAAAAATATTAAATAGAAAATTGTTTTGGAAAAAAAAGAAAAAATGCAAGAGGTTTGACTAATTAACCTATAAAGAGCTTTCCAGCCCTGCATCTGTAATCACTTGGTCCTGTGAAGGAACTAGGACTATCTAGCCAGGAGAAAAGAAGCCTCATGGAGGGCATAATCATTTCTTTAAATGTTTGAAAGGCTGTACATGGAAAATGGCAGGGATTTATTTTTCATAGCAAAAGGGGATATAACCAGGACCAATGAGTAGAATTTATAGGGAGGGGAAGATTTCGGTGTGGAATAACAGAGAACTTCCACACAATTGGAGTTGTCCAAAAGTGAAAATAGCTGCTTAAAGAAACAGTGATTTCCCAGTCCTTGGGAGTCTTCGAAGAATAGTTCCGTGACCACTTGTCAGGGTTGTCACACAGGAATTTCACGCTTCAGGCAGGGACTTGGCTAGAGGCTCTCTGTGTTAAAATTTTACTTCATGCTAAGAGTCTCCATATAATTCTATCTTTCTATGACTTGGAGTAGGGAAAGAAGGTATAGAGTTGCCCCGTAGGTAGAGATAATGTGTTTCTCATAAAAACTCAGTACATATTCTATAGGGGCCTACTCTTTGCAGAGCACTGTACTTTGAGCTGATGTAGATTGGCTCTTGGTTCAAATCTCTTATCACCAGTGTAACCTCAGTCATGCCACTTTACTGCTCTACTCAGTTTCCTCATCTGAAAAAGGAAGGAGAATGACTAAATGATGGACCTGTATAGTCACTTCTGTCTCAAAATCTACGATTCTGTGACTCAAAGTCCCTTCTGCTTCTAAATATCATGATCAAAGTACTTAGTGTATATATATATATATATATATATATATATATATACATACATAAATCACTGTGTAGACCTTAAATACAGGAGGGGGAGTGATTCAATTAACATCCAGCAGGGGGCTAAAACATATACATAAACGGTTATGGTACCAAATGGAGCATGATGTGTAAGAGAAAAGCAAAGTGTTATTAGAAGACCAAAGAGGAAAAGATGAATTCTGGCCTAGGAGGAAGGCAAGAAAACCAACCACAATGCTTATTTGGAAACCTGCCCGACAAGTGTTTCCCACTTATGTGTCTTTTAAAGTTGTGCCACAGGGGTAGGGTAGCAGCACCTACATGAGATAGTTGGTGAGCTACCAAGCTTCGGGAACTAATGCCACTCCTGGCAAGTCTTGACCTCTTGGTGATGATTGCAATGAATTTGGACAGAAATCTGGATTTTTCAGGATATTGCCTGACATGTAGAAATCAAAAGAATTAAGGAAAATTTTTGATAGTGCTTTCATAAAACTTCAGAGAAATCTGAGGGAGTGGAGGGGGAGAAGATGTCTCCGAAGGAGAGGAGTATAAATGAGTATATGAGATTAATTGCCCTGGGGCTTCTTTGTTTCTTAAGCTCTCTTCTGATGACTTCCCTGAGAAAACTGTCACGAGGTTGCATGCACGGGCACGCTCATGGGTGTTATGCTCTGACTGAGCTGATGTTGAAGCATAGATTACCAGACTGGGGGTTGTCAGTGGATGTTATAGCTCTCCCTCACTTAAATCAATTACAAGTCATGTCATCATCTCCCTGATGTCATGGTCCTCTTTGAGAATGAAGGACAAACAGTTCTTGCACTCCAATCTCTTCTTCTTCTTTTCTTTTTTTTTTAAATTTAGAACATATGTCTTTCTGTGGCTCCATGGTATTCTCCTAGTCCCCTAATCTTCCAAAGTTCCCTGGCAGTAACTGAGTAACCACAAATGCCCATTTTTTCAGTACCCTGGGATATATAGTTCAACTGAACTTAATGATGTGAATTTATCAAGGATTGTTCACAGTTGTTTTCTTCTTGCCTTCCTATTTAACTTAGGTTTTAATTCGTTATTAGCCACATTCTGTAGTTTGTTTTTCTTTCAATACTGATTATTCTCTATGGGAGAAAATAAAAGTAAAATAATTTTATCCCTATTGTCAGTTTTTATTTTCCCATTTACCACACACAATGTGTGTATTTTCCCACCTACAGCACCCTTATTGGGTCCTCTTTTTTAATTCTACCTTTTTTATTGTCCCCCTGAAAGCACCTAGATTTGGGCTAAATTTATTCTATTTAGCTCCGCACAGAACTAAAAGCCCTAATGGTCTTTCATGATTCTTCCTGATGGGGCAGACAAATTCTGCTTATTTGCACTTAGGCCAGATTTTTAAATATGGATCATAACACGGAGTTTCAATGATATCTGAGAACGCTTTTGGCCAGTTATTACACTCAGGCGAATTTAAATATAGACAAGTCCTAACATGGTCTAGTAATATGGTGCTTAGGAATATCCTATCAACAGAAGGCCAATTTAACTTATGGGGCTGACATTGTTCTGGAACTGCCTTGAGAGAAGCTAGGTCCCAATAGAACTTTCAGTGTTTCACTGAAAAACAGAGCATCAATCAATCAACATATATTTATTAAATACCTACTGCATGCTATGCGTTGCATTAGGTATAGAGGATTCAAGTACAAAGAATTAAACAATCTCTACTCATACACACACATACACCAATATAGCATACGTAGAAAGATAAGAAATGCAGGAGATAGTGTTTCAGCTACACTTTAAAGGAAGATGATGGAACATTTGCTGCGAGCATTTTAGCATGACAATCAGGGTTGTCAATTAATCATAGTGATCAGGAAAGTTTGCTTTCAATTTGAGAAGACCAAAAGGACGGCCCCCATAATTTATCTTTATTACTTTCTGTCTTTTAATGAGTTCCCATATGGAGAGAACGTTCTGAGCCAGATCACCCTGAAGAAAGTAACCCAGGGGACTAACAAATACGGAGCCCATATATCTGATTCCTAATTCTATGGGGTTTATTGGGTGCAGTTGTTTCTTCTTTGGGGCCAGGTACATTTTTGGTCCATGTGTTTGTGATGATATTAGGGTAATGAAGCCAGTTTTCTGAAGGCTGCATCTGGTTTCCAAAATATTAGGTTAATTTCATATGAAAAAGGGTTAGAAACCATTAGCTGGAACTCATTACCCACTAGTGAACTCGGTATTGGCAAGGGGGAGGAAGATCTGGTACCTTTATTGCTTTTTAATGATTGAAGCCTTATGCAGCTGGATCTTTCCATGTCCATTTCATAAAAATGAAATAATAGTCATAAATATTCTCATCCTTATTGCCGCCAGGTGTGCATGACTACCTCCCAAAGTGCATGACTGATCCCTAAGACTTTGCCACTGTGTCCCATGGCTCTGATAGGTAAGATTTTTGACTGTCATTGTACCTTACCTTACCTCCATATTTTGCAATACCCTTTTATGCATTGTACATGTCCATCAGAATGCAACCTTTTCAAGGGCAAGGATTTCTTGCTTGTTTGCATTTGTATTCCCAGGGCTTAACACAGTGCCTGGCACATAGTATTTATTCTCTCTCTCTCTCTCTCTCTCTCTCTCTCTCTCTCTCTCTCTCTCTCTCCCTCCCTCTCATTCTTTCTTTCTCTCTGTGTGTGTGTGTGTGTGTGTGTGTGTCTGTCTGTCTGTCTGTCTGTCTCTGTCTCTGTCTCTGTCTCTCTCTCATCTCTAAAACTCTCTCTTAATCTCCTCACTTCTGGTCTCTATCTCTTTTTCTCTATCTCTCTACTGTTACTTTTCATCTATAAAGAACAGATTAAGACAGTTTCACAATTAACATAGAATCCCAGTCTTCTAAAACCAGAAAAGACCTTACAGATCACAAGATCACAGAACGTTAGAACTGGGGAGGAAAGAGTGGGGCGGGATGTCAGGGACAAAGACGTACTGGAGCCAGCTTAAAGCTGATTGTTAAATTTCCAGTGGGCGCTTTTACACTCTGGACCCTACGAATCAGTATTTGATTACTTTATTGATTATCTAGACAACAAAATGATGGAGAAAGTGTTAAGACTAGGTACATTTTTTATAGAGAGTTAAATACATTTATATAGAGTTATATTATATACATATCTATATAGTTATAGAGAGATTAAGTACATTTTTATAGAGAGTTAAACATTTATCTGCACCTCCCTAAATGGAGACCATTTTATACAATAGCCTTTATTTGACAGGTGAGAAAGCTGAGGGCCATAGAGGTGGACATGACTTATCTACAGCAATACACAAGCACAACTAGAACGTGAATCTGGGTTTGACTCAAAATCCAATGTTCCATCAACCTATATATTGTGTTTCTAGGCCTTTCATTGGATGAATGATCCAGAGAAGCAGGTAAAACTAGGTAAAAACCAGCCCAGAGAGCTGACATGATTTAATAGAGAACCCTAGCTCTCTCCCCACTCCCAATTCATTTACCTATCCTATACTACCTACTATATGACATAACAGGATATAGAAACTCTCTTGTTTTCTAATACTAGTGGCACAAATTTCTTCCTTCCTTCCTGCTCCTGACAATATATAGCCCCAAGTTTTAGCTTCAAAAGTACCCTTTTCCACTCATGCCCACACTGAATTTGTCATTCTAAGGGAGGAGTAAATTAGATTCTGTCAGGTCCTTAATTAAGAATCAGATTGCTCTCATAAGGGTTTGAAATTTTAATAGCATGTCTCTGACTCCTTCCCAGCAGGTACATATTAGAGACTATACATTTATTCAAAAAATATTTATTAAGCTACTATATGCAGAGTATAAAGAGTGGGGTGGGGTTCAGAAATAAAGCAATAAATGAATAAGGAAAAATATGACTTCCAGGAGTATGGTATGGTTTGAGAAGTTAAGCATGTACATAGAGGCATCATGGAATAGCAGAGAATATGCTGGAATTGGAGTCAGGAAGACTTGAGTTCAAATGCCACCTCATATACTTGCTAGATGTATGACCTTGGGCAAGTCACTTAAAATCTCTGAACTTCAGTTTCTTCATCTGTAAAGTACAAAATAAAAGCTGCTTCATAGGGTAGTTGTGAAGATTGGTGGAAATAATATGTGTAAAGCCCTTTGTAAACCTCAAAGCACTATATGAAGTCAATTATTATTATTATTATCATTATTAGTGACCAAGGTCACATATACATACATACATACATATATACATACATATATATATATATGTGTACATATATATATATATACACACACCACGGTCAGCTAGGTGGTTCAATAGATAAAGCTCTAGTCTGGTTCTGGAGTCAGAAAGACCTGATTTCAAATCTGGCCTCAGATTCTAATTAGCTATGTGACCTTGGACAAGTCACTTGACCATGTTTGCCTCAGTTTCCTCATCTGTATAATAAGCTAGTGAAGGAAATGGCAAACCACTTTGTGGTATCTTTGCCAAGGATCTTTGGCAAGAAAACCCCAAATGGGGTCACAAAAAGTCAGACACAACTGAAACAACTGAACAACAACAACAAACATAATACCAATTAAATTTAGTCCTTAAGAGGAGAGTAACATGCTAAGAGGGGGCAGCTAGCTGGTACAGTGGATAAAGTGCTGGACCTGGAGTCAAGAAGACTCACCTTCCTGAGTTCGAATCTGGCCTCAGATACTTACTGGATTGCGACCCTGGATAAGTCACTTAACGCTGTTTGTCTCAGTCTCCTCACCTGTAAAATGAGCTGGGGAAGGAGATGGCAAACCATTCCAGTATCTTTTCTAAGAAAACCCCTAATGGGGTCACAAAGACATGAATAAAGTGGCTAGACTTTGAAAATGCTATGGGAACAGATGATGGAGGGACCATTTTTCTATCCAGGGAGATCAAAGAATGTTTCAAAGAGGAGACATTCTAGCTGTACCTCAAAGAGTTGATGGAAGCTCTAGAGATAAAGATGGTAAGGAAAAGAAGAAAGGCATTTAAGGCAAAAGTCATCAAAATAGAAAAGCCTGTGGTACATTTTGGTGGTAGTGAGTCATCCATTGTGACTGGAGAAGTAGTGTGGGATAAGCATGAAAAGGTAAAGTGGTTTTAGGTTGCACAGGGCCTTGAATTTCAGGTTAAGGCATGTAAACATTATTTGATAGACAATAAGGAGCCATGTCAGTGATGGAAGGTCTTCCCCATCTTGGAAACAGGTTTCCAATAGCTGCTTTATTAATGTCATATATTCATAATGAGGCTCTTGTTCCCAGGAATATAGCAGTTCTTAGGGGTTACATGACTCAAGGGCTACGCACATTTAAACAATTAGATTCAGATGAATTGAAAATGAATATCAATCCACAAGTGTTCATGAAGCATCAGTTATGTGTCAAGAACAGTGATAGAAAATAGGGATACAAAGAAAAAAAAAACAAAATAATCTTTGCCTTCAAGAAGACTCTGTTCTGTCTAGGGAAACATCATGTACACAACAAAGCGAGAGCATGCTGGAGCCTCCTCAAACAATCTCCAAGAGTCCAGTGGCTAAATCTTCAGTGTGAGCATTTTGTATTTCAGAAATCTCCAAACCACACAAATCAGGGTTTGATGTATTGTTTTGTGGATTGTCAAGCTTTAAGAAATCAGAAAAAAAAATGCAGCCTAAATGTGTGTCATTCCTTCTCAGAGGGTTGATTGTTAAACATTTACAGCACACCCCTGAATCTAAGAAAATAGTAAAAAGTACAAAGTAGATTCAAAGTAGAAATGTTTTGCATGATGGCACACATAGAACCTATATCAAATTGCTTGCCCTCAATGCAGAGAGGGAAAGGCAGAATTTGCAACTCTAAAATTTAAAAAAAATGTTAAAATTATTTTCACATGTAATTGGGGGAAAATAAAATATGAAAAAACACAATAATTTTGGGGGGCTGAGGAGTGAAGGCATTAGAAACAAAGGGGAGATAGAGGCGGGGAGCCAAGATGGCAGCTGGAAAGCAGGGACTTGCTTAAGCTCCAACCCAGGTCCCTTTAAACACCTATAAAAAATTACTCTAAACAAATTCTAGAGCTGCAGAACCCATGAAATAGAAAAGGGAAGCAGAGCTCCAGCCCAGGACAGCTTGGATGGTCACCGGGAAGGGTCTATCGCATGGAGTTGGGAGCTGAGAAGAGCAGAGCCCAGCATGGGCCGTGCCAGGACCAACTGGACCAGGGGCCGGGGGGAACAGGTGTAGCGCCCTGAATCAGCAAGCTGTGGCACTTGCTAGATTTCTCAACCCACATACACCAAAGACAACAGAGAAGGTTAGTGGGAAAAGCTGCTGGGACAGAGCGAAAGGAGTTCACGGTTGACCACCACCCCAGTGATGCCGGATGTGATGCAACTCTGAGGCTGCTATCAGAGCTACAGCTGCAGTTGCTTCCAGCCCCAGGCCCACCTGGTGGGAGGAATTAAGCAGTGCATTAGAATGGGAGTGTAAAGCCTGCTTTGCCCTGCCTGGATCTAGGCCACAATCCTGGTTGGCCATTCTTGGGGGAGGAGTGCTGGTGTGGCAGAGCTTGCTGTGTAGAAGTAGCTCTGAAAATAGCAGCACAACCCCTCAAGCTCGGGACAAAATATTCTCTACTGTACAAGCAGTTGTACCCTGACAAAAAGCTCTAGAGTCAAGTAGTTGGCTGGGAACATGAACAAACAGTGAAAACGGTCTCAGATTCATATTCAGACTTTGGAATCTTTTTCTGGTGACAAAGAAGACATAAACATACATCCAGAAGAAGTCAACAAAGTCAAAGAGCCTATATCAAAAGCTTTCAAGAAAAATATGAATTGGTCTCAGGCCATGGAAAAACTCAAAAAGAATTTGGAAAAGCAAGTTAGAGAAATAGAGGAAAAATTGGGACCAGAAATGAGAGTGATGCGAGAAAACCATGAAAAACAAGTCAAGGACTGGCTAAAGGAGACCCCAAAGAAATACTGAAGAAAATAACACCTTAAAAAATAAGCTCAAAACTCAAAAGAGCTCCAAAAAGCCAATGAGGAGAAGAATGCCTTGAAAGGCAGAATTAGCCAAATGGAAAAGGATGTCCAAAAGACCACTGAAGAAAATACCACCTTAAAAATTAGTTTGAAATAGGCACAGCTAGGTGGCACAGAGAGTAGAGCACCGGCCCTGGAGTCAGGAGGACCTGAGTTCAAATCTGGCCTCAGACAATTGACATGTGTACTAGCTGTGTGATCTTGGGCAAGTCACTTAACCCCAATTGCCCTGCCCAAAATAAATTAGTTTGAAGCAAGTGGAAGCTAGTGACTTGATGAAAAATCAAGATATTATAAAACAGAACCAAAGGAATGAAAAAATAGAAGACAATGTGAAATATCTCATTGGAAAAACCACTGACTTGAAAAATAGATCCAGGAGAGATAATTAAAAATGATTGGACTACCTGAAAGCCATGATCAAAAAAAGAGCCTAGATATCATCTTTCAAGAAATTATCAAGGAGAACTGCCCTGATAGTCTAGAACCACAGGGCAAAATAGAAATTGAAAGAATCCACTGGCTGCCTCTTGAAAAGGATTGCAAGAAGAAAACTCCTAGGAATATTGTCACCAAATTCCAGAGCTCCCTGATGAAGGAGAAAATACTGCAAACAGCCAGAAAGAAACAATTCGAATATTGTGGAAACACAATCAAAATAACACAAGATCTAGCAGTTTCTACATTAAGAGATCGAAGGGCTTGGAATAACATATTCCGGGGGTCAATGGAGCTAGGATTAAAACGAAGAATCGCCTACCAGCAGCAAAACTGAGTATCATACACCAAGGCAAAATATAGATTTTCAATAAAATAGAGGACTTTCAAGCTTTCTCAGTGAAAAGACCAGAGCTGAATAGAAAATTTGACCTTCAAACACAAGAATCAAGAGAAGCATGAAAAGGTAATCAAGAAAAAGAATAAGAAAAAGAAATTGCAAAGGACTTACTAAAGTTGAACTGTTTTGTGTATGATTCATGAAACCTCAGTATTAAGGTAGCTGAAGGGAATATGCATATATATATATACATATATATGTTTATGTATATATATGTATATGTAAGTGTGTATGTTTGTATATATGCACGTGTATATATATATATATATATATGTATGGGGGGCACAGGGTGAGTTGAAGATGAAGGGAAGATAGCTAAAAGAAATAAAATCAAATTAAGGGATGAGAGAGGAATATATTGAGGGAGAGAGATAGCGAGAGAAAGAATAGGGTAAATTATCTGGCATGAAAGTGGGAAGGAAAGGCAGTTCTGTAGGAGGAGAGGAGAGGGCAGGTGAGGGCGAATGGGTGAATCTTGCTCTCATCAGATTTGACCTGAGGAGGGAATACCATACATACTCAATTGGGTATCTTACCCCACAGGAAAGAAGGAAGAAGAAGATAAAAAAAGGGTAGATGATAGAAGGGAGGGCAGATAGGGGGAGGAGGTAATCAAAAACAAACACTTTCGAAAAGGGATGAGGTCAAGGGAGAAAATTCAATAAAGGGGGATAGGTTAGGAAGAAGCAAAATATAGTTAGTCTTTCAAAACAAGAGTATTGTGGAAGGGTTATAC
>JAQQSZ010021063.1:0-10003 GCA_028646595.1 Phalanger gymnotis | reverse complement strand
AGAGTGAAAGAGAAAGAGCATGTCAGGCATGGGGGACAGCCAGAGAGATCGCCTCGAGCCTAGAGATAGAGTGCCTTGTTTGTGGCTAGGAGGCCAGTTGGGTCAAGGAGCATGTGTGGAAGAGTAAGGTGTAAGAAGAAAGGAAAGGTAAGGGGGACCCAAGTAATGAAGGGCTTTGAATGGCAGGGTATTTTGCATTTGATCTGTAGGCAATTGGAAACCACTGGAGTTTATTGAATGTGGGGCTCAAGATGGCAACATGATCAGATCTGCATTTTAGGACAATTATTTTAGGGGCTGAATAGGGGATAGACTGGAATGGGGAGAGACTGGAGGTGGACAGACAACCATTACAATGGTCCAGGCTCCAGGTGAAGAGGGCCTGCACTAGAGGCAGGGCAGTGTCAGAGGAGAGAAGGGGGCACGTTGGGGAGATGTTACAAAGGTGAAATCAGCAGGCCTTGGCAACAGCTTGGAGACTGAAGGGGAGAGATAGGGAGGAATCCAGGAATCCTAGCATTCCTAGGTTGTAAGCCTGAGTAATAGAGTTGAACTCAGTAACCTAGTATCTGATTAATCTGAAAGCATAAATTAGCTAGAAAAGAGCTCTTTATTTGATACAAACTTCTGGGAAAACTAGAAAGTACTTTGATAGAAATCAGGCTTTAGACAAATATCTTATACCATATTCCATAATAGATTCAAAATGACTATGTGAACTGAATATTAAAGATCACATCATAAAAAAATACAAGAGAAACAAACCATATACTTTCCACAGCTAAGAATTCTTAGCCAAAAAGGGATAGATAAGATTGAGCATTTTGAACACATGCATTTGCAAACAAAATTAACTCAGATAAGGAGGATAAAGAGGATAAGAAAGGAAGTAGGCAACTAGGAAAAAATCTTTATATCCAATATCTCTGATATCCAAGATACATAGACGACTAACAGAAATATATAAAGCCAAAAGCCATTCCCCAACAGATAAGTTGTCAAAGGACATGAACAAATATTTCTCAAAAGAGCTCTAAACTAAGAACAACCAAATGAAAGAATGCTCCACGGGGCAGCTAGGTGGAGCAGTGAGTAGAGAACTGGCCCTGGAATCAGGAGGACCTGGGTTTAAATCTGGCCTCAGACACTTACTTGCTGTATGACCTTGGGCAAGTCATTTAACCCCAATTGCTCTGCCTTCCCCCCTGCAAAAAAAGAAAGAATGCTGCAAATCACTAATAGTAAAAGCAATACAAATCAAAACAACTCTGAGTCCTCATATCCAACAAATTAGCAAAGATGAAAAAGGGGAATTGTTATTGTTGGAGGTGCTGTGGAGAAACAGGCACACAGACGCATTGTTGGTTGGGCTGTGGATTGGTGATAGCATTCTGGAACTCATTGGAATTATGCAAATAAAGTAACTAAAATGTGCATTTTTGACCCAGAGATTTCACTGATAGGTATCTCCCCCTTGGAAGATTCACTGAGAGAAAGAAAGATTCCATATATACCAAAGGAGCTTTCTTTTTTGGTAGTAGTTATGAGTTGGGCAATGGCTAAACAAATTGTGGTCTTGAATGTAACGGGACACAACTATGCTGAAAAAATGATCCACACAAAGAACTCAGAAACATCACATACTCTCTGGCTCGTTATCTATGAGCCAGCCTACTTCATCACTTCCTCCGGGTTCCATGTGTGTTGAGGGGTGGGGAATGAGGATGTCTTTTTACAGCGTATAGAGAACTGAACCTGAAATCAGAAAGATCTGAGTTCAAATCTGTCCTCAGACATTTACTAGCTGTCTGACCCTGGGCAAGTCACTTCATCCTGTTTGCTTCAGTCTCCCCAACTGTAAAATGCTAACGGCACCTACCTTAAGGGCTTAGAAAAGTGTGTGTCACATAATAGGTGCTGTATAAATGCTTATTCTCTTCTCCTCCCCCAAAGCCACCAGCTTAAGCCCCCAATAATTATGTTCCACGCCCCCCAAGTGTCAATGACTGATGGCTTTTTGTCATTTAATGACTTAACATCAATTAGCTTTAAGAAAGAATACAGCAGGAACAGAAGTACAAAGATTTCCTCCCAACATCTCAGGGACGCACTATATCTATGCCACCTTATGGATGTATCTTAGCTCAGTTTCTCCATAATATTGACCCTATTAAGTTCACGTCCAAATGCAGCATTGATGCCCGATGAGTCTGTGTCTCAGCCACTGCTGGGATTTATCCCAAAGGTCACTCATGAAGGTCTGCCTCACTTTGAGAAATCTTTCCTTCTCTGAACAACAGAGCACATGGGGAGAGCATCTCTGTGTCCAGTTACGCAGAGAGGGAAAGATTCCATGAGGTAAGGCAATGTGAAAGAAACTGAGTCAGGAAAATGCCAGCAATAATGGAGATAGAAAGATTGACAGCCTCAAAACATTCAGAACTGAAGGTTAGAAAAGTGGGAAGAATCGATTTGGCCCTAAAGGACAGAGATGAGAAGACACCTCCCCCTGCTCTTTGGGGAGGGAGGAAGGAAGGGGATGGGCGCACGATAGCACACATAACATCTTTCTGATGTATTGATTGGTTTGCTTGACTTTTTTTCCTCTTCCTTCTTTATAAAAAATTCTTTACTATAAGAGCTGGCTCTTTTACAGGGGGCAAGGAGAGAAAACATAGAAGGAAAGTCTGAGAAATGTAAACATAAAAGATATCGATAAAAAATATTTTTCTTAAAGAATTCATTTCATACCCATATGGGAAAAATATATGACCTTCTCTACTTTATTTTTTATGGTATGATCTTAAAGATTTTTTTAAAAATGGGCATGATACTGGTAGTAACCTCCTCCCATGGTAGTTGTGAAGAAAGAATGAAACGCTGTAAGTACGATGTTTTAGAGATCTCAAAGCACTACATGATGCTACTTAATTATCACTCCACCACTCTCCTCTAAGCAGACTCCCTGCCTCTGTTGCTAGGATGTAACTCAGAGAGAAGGATTAGTATGCACACATATATGTGCACACATACATATATATGTATATATGTGTGTATGTATGTATATATACCACATGTTACAGCTGTTTTGCATCTTCCAGCTAAGTCTTGGGGGTAGGAAAGGAAAGAAAGGTTCAGTCTTCTTCAGGAGTAAAGTGGAAAACCACCACATTCCACACCACAGAATCATAAAAATAAAGTATAGCAAATAGAAATAGGGCCAGGAAAGTCATGCAAGTTAAAGTCAGCAAAACCGTAACTACATAGATTGGCTACATCTATATAAAAGCAAAAGAAAACGCCAGAGTTTCCAGTGGAACTCCAGCTGGGGTGGAAGGAGAGCACAGAATAAAAGGAATTTTTGTTTATTCATTTGATTTGATTAAAATGTGCTGTGTAAAATGTCTACAGCTTTAAGCATGGTTTCCTTTATTTAATATGTTAACATAATTGTTTGGTTTAATTTATTAGGTTTTTCCCTCCATTGGGACCAGACCTGTCATTTCATTTGTTAGAGAAATCTTTTTTTGGTCATTTATGTGAATTTCTAAAAATCCATTTTTCTGATACTTTTTGTCTTCATATAACTCATTTCACCTTCCTTCTCCTGACTTAACCCTCACAATTAGCTAAGGCATCCAATATAGTGACCATGTCGGACAACACATATAATAGTGTATCTTAGTAGCCCCCCTCTGCTCTCACCTAGATTATTGCCCCCCCACAAAACAAATAAAATTTACTTTATATCAGGAAAAGAAGAAGAAGAAGGAAGAAGAAGAAGAAGAAAGAAGAAGGAAAAAGAAGAAGAAGTGTCATCATGCTTCCAGACAGTCAAAGTCCTCCTGGGAACCTGGCTGCCCCTAGAAGCCGCTTCTCCCCCTCTCCAGTGCTGGACAGAGCTTCTGGCTCCCCAGCACCTCTCCCACACACCCTCCCAGCTGCCTGCTCTAGACTGCCTCTCCTCCCCCATCCAGCTGTATCACCCCACCCAGATTCTGGTGGCATCTGCCACTCTCCAAGTCAACTCTTTTAAATTTGATTTTATTTGATTTTTAGTTTCAGATTCTCTCCCTTTCTCTCCCACTCATGGAGAAGGCAAGGAACACAAAACCTATTCCAAATATGTATAGTCATGTGGCACATTTTTAAAATTCTAATTGAATTTAATTCTCTCCTCCGTCCTTCCTCCAGGAGTTTGGTGCCTGGCTCAAAGTCTCCCTCTCCCCCTCAGCTGCTGCCCTTCCAATACTAAGGGTTTCTTTATGCATGTTGATGTCCTTTCCCAAACCAGGGCTCCTCAGTTCCACTCCCATTAGCCCCACCCTCGCTGACCCAGCCACACAGACCTTTGATGGGTCTGGACAAGTGTTCTAACTCTATGATCAGAGTAGCCTGGATTTAGGATTGAGAGAGAACTCATTTTACTGAGGAGGAAACTGAGACCCAGGAAGGGAAAATGATTACTTCAAAGAGCCAAACCGGCAGGACTTGAACCTGGGTCCTCTGGATCCTGAGCTAGTATTCTTTCTATACAATAGTACCTTATGGTCCAGATGCTGAAATGCCTCTACCAGATAAAGTACTGGACCCGGACCCAGGAAGACCTGAATTCAAATTCTGCCTTAGACACTTACTTGCTATGTGACTCTGGGCAAGTCACTTAACCTCTGTTTGCCTCAGTTTCCTCATCTATAAAATGGGATCATAATGGTATCTACTGTGCAGAGTTGTAAGACTCAAATGAGATAATACTTGTAAAGCACTTTAGAACAGGGAATGTCAGGGCTGGGAGGGGCATTAGAACAGGGGATGTCAGGGATGGGAGGGCTTTAGAACAAAGGATGTCAGAGCTGGGAGGGGCCTTAGAACATGAAATGTCAGAGCTGGGAGGGAGCTTAGAACAGGGAATGTCAGAGCTGGGAAGGACCTTAGAACAGGGAATGTCAGGGGTTGGAAGGGCCTTAGAACATAGAACATGGTCTTAGAGGTGGACATGGGGATTAGTGGGATGGCACTCCTGCAATCTGGAAAATCCAGAAAAGCCCTCCCTTCATGCCAGAGAAGAAGTCTGAATTACTATGATATTAAAAGATAAAATATGTTGATATATACAATACTTTTATATTTTATGCATATTTTTTATGCATTTCTGAATTTCTAAACTTTTTCTGTGTCATCTGCTGGCCTTTGCCTATCATCTGCAGCTTCTGAAAACCCCCCCCCAAATTCCCATTTAATTTCTTAGGCCAACCCATGACATGTTGAATCCGCGATGGGGAAAGTTGTGATGTGGAAGGGATAACTGTATTTAGCTCCATCTCATTTTACAGACAACTCCCAGAGACACTTAGAGATTTGTCCATTATTAGCTAGATTGTTAGGAACAGATGGAAAACTGAACCCAAGGTCCTCAGACCAAGTCCTCCTTCTGTGACATCACATGCTTCCCTTGGACCAGTTTTAGGTCTTGTTTTGAGGGGCTTGGCCCTGAATCTTGAACTCTGAGGTGATGAAGCTGGCCTCAGCCTCCTCCCTAACACTCCACTGAGAATCATTCTTGGTCAGGGCGAATTTCTAGAGGCTTCTGCGATTAGGTCCATCCTGGCAGGCAGGTCACTTCCCATGCCAACATTTTTGGGACCACAGGGTGGTTCATAATTTCCTCAGGCATGCAGGTGGGGGACTTTTCCAGAGTGTGAAGGTCATTCTCTAATCTCCTTTCTTTTACAATGAACACAGAGTTTTTACCAGAGCCCTGGTCTTCAGATTAGCTTACTCCAAAACCAAAGTAGGTGTTTCACGGATTTCAAGGTCTTTGTCAATGAGAGCAGACAGCACTGGTCCCTTTGCTAAGGATCTTGAACTCCAGACATGGTTCTGAGGCGCCTGGGTGAGTGAGGGCAGAGGGGCCCTCCTCAGCTGGTCTTTCAGGGTGAACAAGTGGAGCACACCCTCCCCCGCTCCCCAGTCTTCCCACCAAACTCCCATTGTGACATTGGCTTTGGGGACAAACAAGTAGGGCTTCTCAGTGGGGCCTGGCCAACTTTGTCTTCCTCTAATAACTCAACTTAGCAGGATCATGCTGTCTGGGAAGCTGGCCACTAGATGTCCCTGCAACTCTGTGGCCCAGAAGGTTCTACAGTCAGACTGGCTTACTACAGACAAATCCTGTTTGGAGCTTACTCAAAGCAGATAATGTCAGGGCTGGGAAGGGCCTTAGAACAGGGAATGTCAGAGGTGGGAGGGGCCTTAGAACAGGGAATGGCAGAGGTAAGAGGGACTTTAGAACAGGGAATGTCAAGTCAGAGCTAGAAGGGGCTTCAATGCCACATGTCCAAACTGAATTCATTACCTTTTCACCTCCAAACCTTCTCCTGTACCAAACTTGCCTCATGTTCTCCAGTAAGCCTCCATTTTTCAAGTCTCCCAGATTTTAACCTTTCTGTTATCTCCTGATCACTCTCCCTTACCCTTTATATCCCATCAGCTGTCAAATCTTTTCACTTTCTCTCCATAAGCTCTCTTGTATCTAGTCCTTTCTCTCTACTCACATAGCCACCCCTCATCTCAGGCCCCCCTCCCCTCTCACCTAGATTATTGACCCCCCCCCCCCCCACAGCTGCTGACATGATTTTCCTGAAGTGAAGATCTGACCACCTCCAATAGCGCCTCCCTGTTACCTCTAGGAACAAATAGCAACTCCTCTGTTTAGAGTTTAAATCCCTTCACAACATGGGCCCATCTTGCCTTTCCAGACTTATCTCTCCTTCACTCTATAATTCCACCACACTGGCCTCTCTGCTCCTCATCTGGAGGATTCCTTCCAGCATCCCATACTCTTCCTCTGCTTGTCCCTATACCTGGCTGCCCTCCGGCCTTCGCTCTGCCTCACAGAGTCTGCCTCTTCCTTTGAGATTCAGCTCAAACATCACCTTCGCCATGAAGCCTTTCCTAAGGCCCCAAATGCTATCTCCCTCTCTCCTTCACTGCCTTGTATTTGTTTTCATTTATTATATTTGCATTTATCTTAAATATATGTATTCTGAATATATATTCACATACATATATACAAACACACTTACCTGTCCCTCGATGAAATGTAAACTCCTTGGAAATGGGGATTTTAAAACATTATTTATACTTTTAACCACAACCTCTAGCCCAGTGCCTGGCACATAGTAGGTCCTTAAGAAGAATTTGTTTATTGATTGCCTGAACATAAAGTGTCACACCTAGGACAGTCTGTAGGGACCATTTAGTCAAACTCTCAAGAACATATAACACCGGAGTTGGCAGGATCTTAGAATATATACCACAGAATGTTTCAGTTAGGAGCCACCTTGGTACATAGAACACAGAAGGCCAGAACCTTGGAACACAGGCTCCAAGTCTGTGAACCTGGAGATTGGGGGGATGGTGGGATCCTTGAGAGTAATACAGAAGGTAAGAAGGGCAATCTATTTGGACATGTTGGGTCTGAGATGTCTGTGGAGCATTCAGTCGGAAATGTCCAGTAGGCAATTGGAGCTCACAAGAGAGACTAGTACCTTCTCTCTGTCTCTGTTTCTGTCTCTGTCTGTCTCTGTTTCTCCCTCCTTCTCTCTTTTCCACATTTCTCTCTCTTTCTCTGTCTCTATCTCCCTTCTGTGTGTGTCTCTGTCTCTCTGTCTCTGTCTCTGTTTCTCTCTCCCTCCCTCCTCATTCTTCCCCAATTTTCTTTCTCTATCTTCCTTCTGTGTGTGTCTATATTTCTTTCTCTGACCCTCTCCCTCCCTCCGCCCTCTTTCTCATTTCTCTCTCTTTCTCTGTGTGTCTCTATCTCCCTTCTCTGTCTGTCTTTCTCTGTCTCTGCCTCTCCCTGTCTCTCTCTCTGCATATACATATATATAAGTACTATATGAGTGTATGCATATATATGTGCTTATGTGTTTACATACCTGTGAGTGTATATATATATATATTACATATTACATATATACATATACGTGTGTGTGTGTGTGCATGGAAGTCCTTTAGATAGAGATGTTAAACTCATGGGAGCTGCTACTTTCACCCAGAAAGATCATGAGATAGAGCCTTGGGCTCCCCATATGCTTAGGGGCCATATATGGACTGATGTGTTGGTCAATGTGGCTGGACTGCCCCTTTTCTTTGTTATTCTTCTGGCCAAGGGCCAGCTGATTTGGCAGGATTATACTTAGCAATAAAAGCAATGGAAAAACCTCAGGTATTAATCAAAATAGATGTAGCCTCATTTAGTCATCATGGCAAATGTTACCAGGCCAATTAAGGATGCTGGAAGTAACTATGGCAACCAAGCAGACTTACGCAGAATAAACAAGACCCTTGACATTGACCTTGGTACAGAGGACTCTGTGCTGGGAATAGGGGTGATGCAGAGAATCTATTTTGGTCAATCTGAGTGTAGGAGTGAGGGAGACTGAGCATCAAAACTGGGAGGGGTATTGGAACAGAGAATGCCAAAGCTGGAAAGGGTCTTGGAAAATAGAAGAGAGAAGCTCATACCTGGGAGGGATCTTAGAGCAAAAACTATTAGAGGGGTATGTGTGTGTGTGTGTGTATGTGTATGTGTGTGAGAGGGTATCTTAAAGAGCTTCTAATCCAGTGGTTACTTATGAGCCAAAGACCCCTGGGGCCCATGGAATTATTTCAAGGCCCTCTTTTTCTAATCCATAGGTGAATTTATAAATAAGCAAATATACCTTCTGTAGATGGAATAAATCATGTCTTGCTTGTATATGTGTGTGTAGACATATAAATGATATATTCCAAGTTTTGAATGTATGACTAGTAAAACATGAATGACCAGTAGACATTCCTATCGCCCCCAGGACTCCCAAGGATTTTATAGACATTATCTCTTAGACTAGAGCAGGGGTGGGGAACCTGCTGCCTCCAGGCCACACATGGCCCTCTAGGTCCTCAAGTGTGGCTCTTTGACTGAAGCCAAACTTCATCAGACAAATCCCCTTAATAAAAGGATTTGTTCGGTGAAGTATAGATTCAAAGGGCTGCACTTGAGGACCTAGAGGGACACATGTGGCCTTGCGTCTCCTGCACTAGAGTTTCACAGAAACCTCAGCCATGAATTCACTCAGCTCTTTGACAGCTACCTGTGATCCCTCAGATTTGGCCCCAGGTGCCAGGAGGATAGAAAGGACTGGCATGGACTGTGGGGTCATGAGGAATCAGACATGACAGAGCAACTCAACAACAACAACCGAGTTCTAGACCTTATTGCCTGACCCCACTGTCACCAATACCTCAGGACAACAGCAAGTTTCAGTGAAGATTTTTTAAAAACTGAATTAAAATTCTCAGTGAGAATAAAAGCCATAATAAGGATTCATGCTTTAACACACACAATAATCCCATGAGGTATGTCCTACAAGTATCCTCAACCCCATTTTACAGATGAGAAAAACAGGCTTGTGAGAGAGGTTGTGAGTTGGCCAGGGTCTCCTGACCCAGGGCTTGAATTCTGCCCCCTCACCACTCTATCTCCCAGGCCAGGGCTCTTCCTACCGTACTACTACAACATTAGGCCTTTCATTAGAAGTTCATTGAAGTGACTTAACCATAAACAATTCATCAGTGTTAGAGAATTATTGGAACGACGATCTTCGGGCTTCGAGACCACTGCTGTTTCCTCTCAACCATGTCGACTGCTCCAAGCCATGGTGTCACATTTGCACCCAAGTTTCAGTCACCTTGAGCAGGAATTCTTAACCTGGAGGCCATGAATTTCTAAAAATATCTCATAACTATGTTTCCTTGTGATTGATCTTTGTAATTCTGTGAATTTTGTTTTATGCATTTAAACATGATTCTGAGAAGGGTCCACAGGCTTCACAACTCACAAGAGGACTGTGATGCAAAAACAGTCACGAATAAGGAAATGGGCCAATGCTACCTTGGACACATTTTTAAAATTACATAATAAGGAATAATTTTTATTCTTATTCCCATTGAAACTAAG
>JAQQSZ010021062.1:0-10003 GCA_028646595.1 Phalanger gymnotis | reverse complement strand
TGACACCTCCTAGCACAGCCATGTTAACATCTGAGTTCACTTCAGCCAGTGGTATTCATGGTCTTCTTGGCAATCAGCCTTTGGAGTGAGAGGAAATAGTAGGACACTGTGTACTGACTGAAATCAAGCAGCAAAAGGAAGGAAACTGGGCCGAAAGACCTGAAAGGTTTTGTGGGTGTATGTGTCAAGAGCAAGGATAAAGGAGGAAGAGTACAGACAGAAAGAGAAAGAGGCAGATAATATTAGACATGGGAGGGACTTTAATAATTATTTACTCCAATTTATTCATACTACAGATGAAGAAAGTGACTCCTGGAGCAATGTGTCTGTTCAGTGGTCTCGAAGCTCTGTGGTTTAGTCTGTAACATCAGATTTCAATGAGAATGGCATCAGGTCAGGATTAGTATCAGGATCAGGATCAGGTTCATAGTTGGGTTCAGCTTCGGGTTCGGGTTGAGGCTGAGGTTCAGGGTCAGGATCAACAGCAGCTTCATCATCAGACTTAGCCTTAGACTCAGCCTCAGTAGCAGCCTTTGCAAGATGTTTGGATGCCAAGATTTTCTCCTTTTCAATGAGGAGATTTAGTTGCTTCTGTGTCAAAACCAACAGGGCTGTGTCCACAACAAATAGAATTCCCATCAACAGAGGGAGTAGTAATTGCATATGGCTGAGAGCACCTATAGAACATTTGAGACAGGCAGACAAATGAAACAGGTCCTTAGCCTGAAAATCAGAATTTGGAAATTCAATGAGACTCAGAACTTTCTGTCCTTTACTTTTGTTTCTACGTGGTCTTAAGATGAGTAGGATGAATGAGGAGGAGGAGGGAGGCACTCATGGTGATTGGAAGGTAATAGAGATTCTCATCTCTCCATAAATCTCCTCCTCTCTGCAAACTAGCCACTTTTTAAACCAAAAGTTGAGAACCTGGTCCGACAATCAATCAATCAAAAAAAATTATTAAGACCTGTTACATTAGGCACTGTTCTAAGCCCTGGGAATGAAAAGACTGAATTGAATCACCTCCCTCCTTTGAGGAACTTACACTCCATCAGGAGAGATGATGTAGGAGAAGGTACTAATATCTAGGGAGACCAGAAAAAGCCACATGCCAAAGCTGGGACTCAGGAATGGTCTTGACTGAGACTAAGGATTCTATAGGGCAGAGGAGCCCATTGAAGACGTGGGAGAATGTTAACACAAAGGGATGGAGAGGAAGAACAAAAAACAAAAAGCAAGTTGATTTCACTGAAGAAAACAAGAAGTAGAATAATTTAGGAAAAGGGGTGCAATGAAGTTATAAATGGCACTAAATGCCAAACTGAAGAGTCTATATTTGGTCCTAGAAATTATAGAGAGCTGCCAAAGTTTATTGAGCAGATGAGTGAAATGCCCAGATTTGTGATTTAAGAAAATCACTCTGGAAGTCAAGGTGGGTGGGGGGTGGGAATAGACTGGATTACACAGAGATAAGTGAGTGAGTCCAATGGGGAAGTTAATGCAGTAATCTGGGTGAGACATTTTGAATACCTGAATTAGGACGGGTTAATGGAGAGATGGGGTGTATGTAAGGGGTGTTGTGGAGAGAAATGATAAGATTTGACAACTACGTATTAAAGAAGCAAGGATATTACAGGTTGCATATTTAGATGACTGGAAAGATGGTGGTACCATTGAAAGAAACTTTAAAGTTGGAAGAAGAGGATTGGGTTTGCAGGAACATCTGAGTTCCAACTTGGACAAGTTGAACTTAAGATATCTGAGAAATATTTAGTTTAAAATATCCAACAGGCAGTTGGTTATCCCTTGATGGAGCTCACTATAGACAAAAGGGCTGAACATATTAATTTAGGATTCACTTACATAGAAATGACAATTAAATCTATGGAAGTTTATGAGAAGATCAAATGAGAGAATGTAGAGAAAGAAGAGAATGGGGCTCAGAGTATGCTAGATCACTGAAATACAACTAGGAGGCATGACGAAGTACATTGAAGTACATTTGGGGGGCATAATATGGATATAACAATCTAGCAAAAGAGATTGAAAAGTAGCAGGAAGGGGGGGAAAAGAGAATAACATCACAGTATTAAGACAGGAGAAAGTATTTAAGGTAAAAGAATGGTCAATAATGTCAATTGATTTGGAAGAGTCAAGAAGAATGGAGACTAAGAAAAAGTCATCAAACGTGACAATTAAGTGGTCATTGATAACTTTCAATAGAGTCTTTTCACTTGAGACAATGTTTGAATATTGTCTGAGGCTGAAAAATGAATGAAGGAAAGGAAATGGAGGAATGAAGTTCAGATGATTTTCTCATGTAGTTTACCTGAGAAATGGAAAAAAAGCTACAGAAAAAATTGACTAGAGGATATGGTCCTATCTTGTGGAGGCTTTTAAGGTCGGGTAAGACAGGTACATTTGTAGATATCAGAGAAGGAATGTATAAATAGGGAGATGCATGTTTAGAGAAAAGAAACATTGTAGTGATAAGAACTAACATTTGGATAGCAAGTGTGTTATTTTTCTCATTTGATCTTGAAAATAGCCCCATGAGGTAGATATTCCTATCCTATGTGTACAGATGGTTGAGAAAGAGTGTAAGTCACTTGCCCAAGGTCACACAGGTAGTGTGTGACACTGGATTTGAACTTAAGTAATGCTGACTCTAAGTCCAACATTCTATCCACTGTGTCGCTTAGGTTCCTCAGTTGTGGATGCAGTTTGTTGGGGAAGATGGGAGGGAACAAGATTAAGGACAACTGTGGCAGTGTTGGCTTTTGCAAGGAGTAGGGCTACCTGATCATTAGAGACAGGGAGTAAAGGAGGAGTGGAATGCGTGGGGAAAGTGAAATCAGTGGGGTCCGAGTTACGTAGTGAAGGGGAGCAGAGAGTTCGCAAGGAATGTTCTTCTTCTATTTTTTTTTTCTTTTTTGTAAAATACAAGTAAATTTCTCCTAAGATGCTTGAGGACAGAAGAAAAAGTTTGGAATGTCCACTCAGGATAGTAGTAAAGACAATAAATCAGGGTTCAGGTAAAGGACTGTTTTGTCACAAAGGCCCAATAAAAATTAAATAGCAAATTCATAGTAGATCAGTCAACTCAGTTATGTGACTTGATCCAGCTCTCTCCAGCAACATGCTAAGTAGGGGAAGAGAAGAAAGTTGAGGAGAGTGACCTAGGGATGATGTTTGGCAAGGTGTGAGTATCAATAGGACTAAGAGCAAGGAATGGAGAATAAGTGATTGAGTGGCACTGAACTGGTTAACTTAAGAGTCAAGATTCAGAAGGGAAGAAAGTAAAGCCAATGCAGGAATGATGGTCTTGGAAAGAAATAATAATATAAGATGTGAAAGTTATGGTAAGGATGAAAAATAATCTAAGTTTAGGAAGAATAAATCATGGGGAAATATAGACTAAGTGTGGGTTGTATTTTTATAAAGGAATTTCAGAGTTCTCGATCATGGAAGTGGAACTTGCATGCGTGATGACAAGATTAAAGGTGTGACCATTTCCAAATGTGGCTGATATAGACTAGAATCTAGTCCAACAAATCTAACAAACAAGTCATAGAAATCTTTTTATTAAGTTGATTTGTTCTATGAAGTTTGGATTCAGTCAAAGGGCTACAGTCGAGGACCTAGAGGGCCACATGTGGCCTTGAGGCTGCAGGTACCCCACCCCTGGACTAGATCTACTCAGATCATGAGAACTGAGTAGACAGAGGAGTATTTTTTAAGTGACTTTGAAAGTACATATTCTTTTCCTTGAAACTGTGGCTATCTCATATAATCTGGGCTACATGGCTTCCAAACTGACCACTATTAATAATATAAAGAGATTTTACAAGATATGTTTGTTTCCCTAGGACTCAAAGATTTAAAGAAGAAATGGGCAAAGGAAATGGGGTGGGACCACTTAAAACAAGGGGCAGATCAAGCCATTTAAAGTTAATTACTTATTTATTGGCTTATTGCTCCATTAATCAACAAATAACTTAGCTAAATATTTACTGGGTACACACTATTTTAAAATAGGAAGTTTGGCATATATGACTATTAAGTTAGTTTCTAGTTCTAACATTATGTGCGTTATATTTTATTTACAAGGCACTAAGTATTCTCGATAAACCTTGCAAATGGTGCGGATGATGTCCACAAAATAGGTCAGAGTAATCCCAAAAATGCTAGGTAGAGTTTTGTGGGTACTCCTTTAGTTTCCTCAGAAAACGTAACAAGGGCAAATTTTTCCCAAAGACCATGGAATTACCACCAATTGCCTTCTGGTTAAAGCCTGCTCTACTTCCTTTCCAACCTCTATCTCCACTGATGATCCATTCTTGCCACCCAACCAGATGGCTTCCAATGTCAATTCAGACCTTCTACTCCCTGAAGTGTGAGATACCCTTCTGACTCCTAGAGTCTTTTATTAGTTATTTTTCTGGACCCTAAAGATAAAGTGTTCCCTAGATTGATCCTTACCTTTTTCAGCGTGGAAATCAAGATATAGAGCCTCTGAGGTGTAACGTATCCTCCATAGGATGCCAGTGCAGTGGTAGGAGCCTTTGTGGTAAATCATGGCATCAGGAATGGAGAAGTTGTGGTTCTCATACCAGTATTTGAGGGCTTTGTTATTATGGTAGAAAGTCACCTTGTAGACAGCTCGGTTCTTCCAACCATGGCAACGCAGAAGTAGGGGTTCTCCCTCTTGCAAGATTGGAGGTGAAGCTTGGAGGAGCAGCCAGTCTGAAAATGCCAAAAGCAAACAAATAAACTTCAGTGGCTTTTCTGTGGCTTTGACATCCCTTCCCTCTCCCCACAGTATTGGAAGGATGGAGAGGTGGGAAGAGATGGGAAATGGAGTAGAATCTTTGATCTTTCTTCCAGAGCTTCATCTAGACCAGGCATTTTGAACCTCTTTAGTGTCATGGATCTTTTGGACAGTGTGGTGAAGCCTAGGAACCCTTCTATCAACCTTTCCTCAGAATTTTTTAAAAAATATTACTATTTAAAAACAATGCATGGATTCTTTGGTCTGAGTCAGGACTGATGTAACTAAGCCCAACTCCCCCAACCTAAGCTATAGATTATTCAAGCACAACGAACCCTCATTGAGAATATTAACTTGTGGGAAAGTCTATTCTATCCCCTTCTATTTATCCATGAGTATTTCATAGTTTCTCTCTTCACCCTTTCTATAGTTCATTCAAAACACAAGGCCATGATTAGACAACCATCCACACTGGGATCTACTTTCCTTGTCACTACTAACATATGTTGTACTTCCAGCCCGAATCTCACAGCCATGATTGTGGGAAGTAATCTCTACGGAGATGTGACTTGGCATTTGCTCTCAGGGTGCTGGAATTCCTGCTTACTCAGCAATCACAGTTACCAAAGACCCAGAAAATAGTTCTCATCACCAAAGTTCACTTCTTGGCATTGTCAAATGGTTCAATATCAGAAATGGATATGATTTTCAGTAGAAATGACATTAGGGAATATTACCATCTGTTTTGCCATTGTACTATATGTACCATGGTACCTTTCATATGATTTTTCTGCTGAAATCTTCTGTTTGTATCATCCCCATTAGAATGCAAGTTCCTTTCACTATTTGACAAAAACTTTTGGGAAAACTAGAAAACAATATGGCACATGGTTTAGACATAAATGTTGATACCATAAGCAAATTAGGAAAGCAAGGAATGGTTTACCTTTCAGATTTATGGAGAAGGGAAGAATTCGTGACCAATCAAGATATAGATAGTATTATAAATGTAAAATAGATAATTTTGATCATAGTGAATTGAAAAGATTTTACTAAAGCAAAACCAATACAAACAACAATAGAAGGAAAGCAGAAAGCTGGAAAATAATCTTTATACCTAAGATCTCTGCTAAAGGCCTCATGTCTCAAATATATAGAGAACTGAGTCAAATTTGTAAGAATACAAGTCATTCTCCAATTGATAAATTGTCAAAGGATATGAGCAGGCAGTGTTCAGAAGAAGAAATCAAAGGTACAATATAGTCATATGAAGAAATGCTCTAAATAACTATTGATTATAGAAATTCAAATTAAAACAACTCTGAGGTACACCTCATACCTATCAGATTTGCTAATATGACAGAAAAGGCAAATGATGAATGTTGGAGAGGATGTGGGAAAATTGGTACACTAATGCATTGTTGGTAGAGTTGTGGAACTGATCCAATAATTTTGGATTTGAAACTATGCCCAAAGGACAATCAAACTATGCATACACTTTGATCCAGTAATACCACTGCTAAGTATGTATCCCAAAGAGATCATATAAAAGGTTGAAAGAGTCTACACTGACAAAAACATTTATAGCAACTCTTTTTTTTGTGGCGGCAAAGAATTGGAAATTGAGGTAATGTCTATCAGTTGGAGAATGGCTGAACAAACTGTGGTATATGAATTTAATAGAATGCTATTGTGCTATAAGAAATGATAAGCAGGCAGATTTCATAAAAATCTGTAAAGGCTTACATGAACTGATGCTGAGTGAAGTAAACAGAATCACATAACACTGTACACAGTATCAGGAACATTGTGTTATGATCAAGTAAGAATGACTTAGCTCTTCTCAGCAATACAATGATACAAAACAACTCTAAAAGACTCATCACAGAAAATGCTATCCACATTCAGAGAAAGAACTAATGGAGTCTGAATGCAGATTGAAGCATATCATTTTCACTTACTTTACTTTTTTGTGTTTAACTTCTTAAAGAGGCCTATTCACTGGACGGGTGTCACCTCAGACTTCAGAAAAAGTTGGAAAGACATACATGAATGGATGCTGAGTGAAATGAACAGAGCCAGAAGAACATTGCACACAGTAACAGCAACATCGTTCTATGACCAACTTTGATAGACTTAGTTCTTCTCAGCAATGCAAGGATCTAAGACAACTCCAAAAGACTCATGATGGAACCATACCCAGAGAAAGAACAATGGAGTCTGAATGCAGTTCAAAGTGTACTGCTCTCTCTCTCTCTTTCTCTCTCTCTCTCTCCTGTTTCTTCTTTCTTGTGGTTCCTCCAATTGGTTCTAATCCTTCTCTACAGCATTACTAATATGAACATATGTTTAATATGAATGTATACATAGAGTCTATATCAGATCACATGTTATCTTGGTGGGGGAGAAAATTTAGAACTCAAAAATCTTATGGAAGTAAATGTTGAAACCTAAAAATTAATTAATTTAAAAAGTAAAGGAAAAATTAATAGGAAGAAAATGTTTAGTCCATAAACTCCAATATATCTTGTGAGGTTTCAGCAATACAAATTTACATTCCTTTGGGCAGAGCACTTGCAGGTAAAGGTATGACACTTCATGTGGACATATGGAAATGAAAGGAAAGGAAAGGAAAGGAAAGGAAAGGAAAGGAAAGGAAAGAGAAAGAGAAAGAGAAAGAGAAAGAGAAAGACAAAGACAAAGACAAAGACAAAGACAAAGACAAAGAGAAAGAGAAAGGAGCTGTGTTGACCAACTGACCAGTTCCAGTTGGGTCCCCAGTGGGGTAGCTCCTACTACTATTCACAGAGGTTGTTGCTTATCCTTTGTTCTGGAAGAGCACAATGACATCAGGGAGGTGAAACCATGACAGGCAAGTGAACTGGATTTAAATGAGGGAAGGCTATGCAAAGTTACCAGCCTTACTTTCTCCTCTGAAAACCTATCAAATATTTGAATATAGGGGAAGCTAGATGGTGCAATGAGTAGAGCACCGGCCCTGGAGTCAGGAGGACCTGAGTTCAAATCTGGCCTCAAACATTTGACACATGTACTAGCTGTGTGACCTTGGGCAAGTCACTTAACCCCAATTGCTCTGCCAAAAAAATTGAATATACCTGTCATATCTCCCCAAATTCTTTTCTTTTCCTTGCTAAATATCTTTAGTTCCTTCAACTGATCCTCACAGAGGGTGGTCTTAAGATCCTTCACTGTGCCAGTTGCTATCTTTTGGGCAATTATCAGTTTATCCAGTTACTTCACAATATAGGGAGCTCAGAACCAAACAGATGTGATCTGACTAGAGCAGATTACAATGGGATTATCACTTATCTAAAGCTGGGAACTATTTCTTTCTTAATGCAGCCTATTTTTGTTGTCATATTGAGGTTATTGAGATTATTTTACTTACTTAGATTGCAGTTGCAGTCTCCTCCCCAAACCCCAGGATCCTTTCTAAACACAAACACACACACACACACATACAAACACACACACACAAGACATAGACATAACTTTTGCCTCTTGTTCTTGTAGAGTAGCTTAGTGCTTAACACACATTAAGCACTTGAAATATATATATATATATGCATATATATTTATACATATATATATATTCTCTTCAGCAACACCAATACTGAGGTGTCATGAATTATACACATCATCTTTCCATGTAGGAATGTAAACAAAACAGTTCAACTTTAGTAAGTCCCTTATGATTTCTCTTTCTTGTTTATCTTTTATGCTTCTCTTGATTTTTGTGTTTGAAAGTCATATTTTCTATTCAGCTCTGGTCTTTTCACTGAGAAAGCTTGAAAGTCCTCTATTTTAGTGAAAATCCATATTTTGCCTTGGAGCATGATACTCAGTTTTGCTGGGTAGGTGAATCTTGGTTTTAATCCTAGCTCCATTGACCTATGGAATATCATATTCCAAACCCTTCAATCTCTTAACGTAGAAGCTGCTAAATCTTGTGTTATCCTGAATGTGTTTCCATAGTACTCAAATTGTTTCTTTCTGGCTGCTTGCAGTATTTTCTCCTTGATCTTGGAGCTCTGGAATTTGGAAACAATGTTCTTAAGAGTTTTCTTTTGGGGATCTATTTGAGGAGGTGATTGGTGGATTCTTTCAATTTTGAGGGTGGAGCCAAGATGGCAGCTGGAAAGCAAGGACTTGCCTAGGGCTTTCCCCCAGAACCCTCCAAACATGGATAAAAATTGCTCTGAACAAATTCTAGAACTGCAGAACCCATGAAATAAACAACAAAGAAGGTTAGTGGGAAAAGCCGCAGGGACAGAGTGAAAGGAATTCGCAGTTCGGCCACCTCCTCGGGGACAGCAGGAGGTAGTGCAGCTACAGAACTACAGCTGCAGTTGCTTCTGGCCCTAGGTCCACCTGGTGGGGAGAATTAAGTGGCAGATCAGAGCAGGAGTGCAGAGCCTGCTTAAGACCTGAGTCAGGTCCAGGTTGGCGGTTCTTGGAGGAGGAGGAGCGCTGGTGAGGCAGAACTTGCTATGTAGAAAGAAGACCAAACATACAGCCAGAAGAAGTCAACAAAGTCAAAGAGTCTACATCAAAAGCCTCCAAGAAAAACACGAACTGGTCTGAGGCCATGGAAGAAATCGAAAAGGATTTGGAAAAGCAAGTTAGAGAAGTAGAGAAAAAATTGGGAAGAGAAATGAGAATGATGCGAGAAAAGCATGAAAAACAAGTCAATGACTTGCTAAAGGAGACCCAAAAAACACTGAAGAAAACAACATTTTAAATAATAGACTAACCCAGGGGGGCAGAGCCAAGATGGCAGCTGAGAAGCAGTGACTGGTGTGAGCTCTCTACCAAGTTCCTCCAAAAACCTATAAAAAAATGGCTCTGAACGAATTCTAGAGCTGCAGAACCCACAAAGTGGCAGAGGGAAGCAGGGCTCCAGCCCAGGACAGCCTGGATGGTCTCTGGGTAAGGTCTGTCCCACACGGAGCTCCCAGCCCCCAGCTGAGGGGAGTGGAGCTGAGCCCAGCGCGCTCGGCGCGAACAGACCAGACGTGGACCTACCAGACCAGGAGACGAGTGGAGAGTGCCCTGGCATCCTGAATTACTGAGCTGTGGCATCCACCAGACCTCTCAACCCACAAAGAGCAAAGTCATCAGAGAAGGTTAGTGGGAAAAGCTGTGGGACTGAGTTTGCGGTTCGGCTACTGCCCCTGGGGCAGCGGAGGTGGGGCAGCTTTAGAACTATGG
>JAQQSZ010021061.1:0-10003 GCA_028646595.1 Phalanger gymnotis | reverse complement strand
TTCTAAATCCTTTTTGAGTTCTTCCATGGCCTGAGACCAGTTCATGTTTTTTCTTGGAGCCCTTTGATGTAGGCTCTTTGACTTTGTTGACTTCTTCTGTCTGTATATTTTGGTCTTCTTTGTCACCAAAGAAAGATTCCAAAGTCTTAGTCTGAATCTGAGTCCATTTTCACTTCCTGGCCGTGTTCCCAGGCAACTATTTGACCTTTGAGTTTTTCATAGGGGTATGACTGTTGGTAGAGTATAGAGTCCTTTGTCCCAAGCTTGAGGGGCTGCACTGTTGTTTTCAGAACTATTTCTACATAGCAAGCTCTGTCACACCAGCACTTCTTTTCCCCCTAGGACCACCAACCCAGACCATGACTCAGATCTAAGCAGGCTCTGCACTCCTACTCTGATCTGCCACTTAATTTCTCCCACCAGGTGGGCCTGGGCCAGAAGCAACCACAACTTTAGCTCTGTGAGCAGCCTCAGAGTTGCACCACCTCTCCTGCCCCGGGGCTGTGGGGGAACTGGGAACTCCTTTCTCTTCAGTCCCTGCAGTTTTTCCCACTAACCTTCTCTGTTGTCTTTGGTGTTTGTGGGTTGACACATCTGGTAATTGCTGTAGCTCACTGATTCAGGGTGCTAGGGCCTGCTCCACCCAGCTCCGGGTCTAGTTGGTCTACGTGGCCTGGGCTGGGCTCAGCTTCCCTCCTGCTCCCAGATCTGTGTGTGATAGACCTTACCCAACAACCATCCAGGCTCTCCTGGGCTGAAGCCCTGCTTCCCTCTGTTATTTTGTGGGTTCTGAAGTTCTAGAGTTTCTTCAGAGCCATTTTAGAGGTATTTGGAGGGTCCTGGGGGAGAGCTTTAGGCAAGTCCCTTTCCAGCTGCCGTCTTGTCTCTGTCTGGTGTTTTATTCTTTTTATGTTTTTTTAGTCATGTATATTGTGTTCTTGATTCTATTTAATTTAGTCCACATCAGTCCATGTAAGTTTTCTTGGAATTCTTCCTATATATCATGTCAATTACATTCATGTACAACAATTTGCTTAGGAATTCTTCACACAATGGTTATTTCTTTGTAAGCTGACTCTTTTCTAAGGACTCTCACAGGACTTCTATCTCTGTCCTGGTTAACATGTAGAGCTGCCCTTACAAAAGTTGTTCAAGAGGCCTATCATCAATACAGATCGTAAAGGCAAAGTCAAAGAGGTAGTCAAGGCAGCATAGTGTAAGGGAGTTTTTTTGAAGATGATTGCATATTTTGGAATTAAATTCTTGGAAGATCACTGGATGTGGCTCTTTATAAGAAACCATCCCTTTCTTCCCCTCTGAAGGCACTGCCCAGAGGAAATCACTTTCCATTCTTCACCTCTGGAAAGTCTCAGACCCTATCTGGCCCCTTGAAAGAACAGCCACCGCCTACCCTAGAAAAACAAAACCAAACCAAATGAACTAAATTCCAACAAGCATCAAATGAAGCAGTGCATCACCACATCAGAGAAGAGGAGGTGCTAAATATTCCCAGGGCTACACAATAAGAGACAGGTAGAGAGACATGTCCATGCACGATCAAAAGATCATACCTCAGGGATCTGTAATCTCATCACCACTGGATCCTTTCTACCATGCAGGCCCCAGCCTTGGAGGGCCTTAGTGAAGGCTCTTTCTGAGCTGCTGGGGCTAAGGATCTACCCCTGGTGGTCAACATTCTGGAGATGGTACCAAGGGATAATTTAAGAGTGCAAATTAAGAGACATCTAAATTTCAACCCTGCTTCTGATATTTCCTAGCAGTGTGACTGCTATCAAACCCATTTTTATTTTTGAGTCTCAGATTTATCATCTGTAAAATGATGATAAAATAATTATATATGTATACGTAATTATATATATTATGTAATGTGTACAGTGTATGTTATTATAAATATGATGCCAACTATATTTATAATAATTATATTATATGAGGTCATTTTGAAGCATTAGGTGGTATAGTAGATAAAGTGCTTGGCCTGAGTTCAAACTCAGCCTCAGACACTTACTAGCTGTATGACATTGCCAAGTTGCCTAACTTCTCTGAACCTGAGTTTCCTCACCTATAAAATGGGATTAACAATAGCACCTAACTCCCATAGTTATTGTGAGAACAAAATAAGATATTTTTGAAGCATTTTGAAAACCCTAAAGCGCTACCTAAATGCTTGCTATTAAATTTTAGCTACGAATTTATGTAAGCACTTTGTAAGCATTAAAATATCCCTTATTAATTATCAAAATTTATTCATCCATGTGATAAGAGGACCACAAAATAAAGTTTCTTTATGAACGTATACATTGTTCTGTTCTTTATGTAAAATTATTCTTGAGCTGTCATCAATAAGGGCCTCAGTGTGAATACACAGCTGATAGCTAAGAAGACCGCCCCACCTCATTCAAGTAAAACATCAGTGTTCAGAAAAAGTTTGTCATCTGCACTAGAATATGCTAGCATAGACTTGGGACCCAATAGCTGCTTAACGTACTAGAAAGCATTTTCAGGCTAAATCATCCAGCTTCCCAGTCTAGCTTTTTCCATTAGCTGATTCAGTGCCTTGACAGTGGTTGCCTTTTTGCTGGGAAGAAAATGGCAAAAAACCAAATGATTATAGGAATGCTAGAAGCAGATTATTTGAAGGAGGCACAATTAGAGTTTGTATACATCTTATCCCAGGGGTTTGGGTAGCTATGAAAAAAGACACTATAAATTTCAAGTTCTCTTTTCACATTTGGACACCTAACAGATAGAACTAACCTAGGCATTTCTGAAGTCTTTCTACTAATTCATCCTCCACTGATCTCATGGTCAGATCAACCAAATATGGTGGTTTTCTTGCTGTGTTCTGTCATTTTTCAGTCATGTCCAACTCTTCATGACCCCTTTTGGGGTTTTCTTGGCAGAGATACTAGAATAGTTTGCCATTGCCTTCTCCAGCTCATTTTATAGATGAAGAAACTGAGGGAAACTGAGTTAAGAGATTTGCCCAGGGCATGCAGCTTCCCAGTGTTTGAGGCCAGATTTGAACTGAGGAAGATGAGTCTTCTTGACTCTAAGCCCAATAATCTATCCACTGTGCTACCTAACTACTCTGAAACAGGGTGACTCCATGGTGGAAAAAATTTGTTTCCTCAAAGCATTAGGCAATTGCATGGGCACCAGAAATTCTAAAGTGAAGATGCCTAACTCAGAGTGTCTTAGATAATGAAGATTATTTGACAGTTGTTGAATAGCAGCTATTGACAAATTTTGGCAGTTTAGTTTTTTAAGGCTTTTTTCCCCACCGCTGCCCCCAGTAAAGAAAAGAATTGGTAGATTTTTAGTAGAATTGAGTATTGTTTGAGTGCCATATTAGGATCTCATATGTGTCTACTAATAGACACAGTAACAGTAAGTATTTATTAAGCACTTACTATATGCCAAACACTGTGAATATACATAGAAGCAGAAAGACAGTCCTTGCCCTTAAGGAGCTTATATTCTAATGAGGGAAGGAAACACATGAAAGGTAACTGACAAGCAGATTAGTGGGGCATGGTAGAGAAAGTCCCATGGGGATGATCCAACAGTGTAGCCTGGAGAGGAATGATGACATATTGACCTCAGCTTTGAACTTATTCAAGCTTGTGGGAGGAACCAGCCAATAAGAGACAGAGTCAGGCAGGGACAGTACTTCATATGTGTGAAGTTCATGACTAGATTAAGCTACCAAATTGTAGACATTTCTATGGCATGGTAGACAAAAAGCTCTAAAAATGAGTCAACAATGCAGCCTGGAAAGGAATGATGATGGTTATGATATCACTAATAAAAGCACACTATAAAAGAGTCTCATGTCAAAAAAAAGCCAAATTGTGGCAACAAATATAATGGAAGGTTACTGTGCCATAAGAAACAATGAATATGGAGATAGAGAGGCATGGGGCAACTTATATTAATGGATGTAGAGCAAAACAGGGAGAACCAAGAAAACTAATCCATACATACGTACATCTACCTATACGTATGCATATATGACTAACACAGCAAACACAGAAAGACCAATGACAAGAAAGGGAAGCTGGATTCTGTGTGTAATTATAACAACTGAGTTTGCCCTCAGAGAAGAGTTGAGAAAGGGGATTCTCTTTAATTTGTAACTTTTAATGGTTCTATAAGAAGACATAAATAGGAGGTACAGGGGATTACACTGGGAAGGAAAGGAGGAAGGACAGGGAAATTATTATTGCATAATAGAGGTATGGAAGATGAAACCAGGGGCAGCTAGGTGTGTTGGTAAGCAAAATGGGCTCCTTAGCACTTAGTTTAGCAGGTGACCTTGAGGAGTTTGGCTTTTGTTTGCTTTGAGTGATTCAGCTATTTCATTGAATCTTGCTAAGTCCTAAGCCCCAGGCCCAGAGCCCTATTGGGTGTGGAACCTATGTGGATGTGAGCCTCCCAGGATCCTGGGGGGAGTGGCTAGGACTGTAGCCAATGGAAGCCTCTGGCGGAAGGAGCTTGCTGAACAGTTGGAGCAGAGGTAAGAGGCAGTTGGTGACAGCAGTTAAGAGCCAAAAGAGAGAGGAAGCAGTCAGCTAGCTGGAAGACAGCTTGGAGATTGTGGCAGAAGCGGCAGCGATGGCAGCAGAGACAGCTACAGCCAAAGCTGAAGATAAAGCTGAAGCTGAAGCAGGAGCTGCGGAAGCAGAGCCAACCCGGAAGTTGAGCTGACCCACGTGTGGACCGAGGAGTGCCAAGCAAGGACTTGAGGGCAGTGGGTAATCTCCTTACCGGAGGAGGGGAGGCATGAATATGATTTGGTTTAATGCCATTATGCTTTTCTGTGGCCTCTTGGTTACTCTTGTGAGTAACTTGTGAAGACTTATTGGGCCTGGAGGCTTGTGATCAAAATGTCAGAATGGGGAGGCTGGTTCGTGGGTCTGTTGCTTTGGAGCCTGAATAAATGTTTTAATCCTTCTGCCTTGTACTTGGAGAATTACTTATATCCTGTGATTCTGAACCGTTCAGACATATATATGATTCTCTTTGAGATCATAAATTCAGCCTTCCTACTACACTAGGTGGCACAGTGGATATAGTACCTAGCCTGGAGTCAGGAAGAGTTCTCTTCCTGAATTCAAATCTGGCCTCAGACACTTAGTATATGTGTGATGCTGGGCAAGTCAATTAACCCAGTTTGCCTTAGTTTCTTCATCTGTAAAATGAGCTGGAGAAGGAAATTGTAAACCACTCCAGTATCTTTGCCAAGAAAACCCCAAATGGGATCTTGAAGAGTTACACATGACTGAAACAACTGAACAGTAAGAACAAGATGAAACCAATGTAGCCTTGGAAGAAAGGTAGGGAAAATGAACATCCAGGAATGTTGCTTTCATCTGGATCAGATAAAGGAAAATTGAACATAATTACACCCATCTTTCCTGCTTCCCTCTCTGCCCCCCTCCACATATGGAGTCTATGTATGTAGACTTCAGCATAGAACAGGACTGTACAACCTGCAGCCCGCAGGCCACTTATGGTCCACAGGTACACCAAAAGATTTTTTATGGGCCACCCAAAATCCTTTGGTGGGCTGCAGGTGTACAGGCCTGATATAAAAGTAAACAAAACTGAAAAAGGAAATGTGAAAGGACAGGGACAAAGAAGGGATAGCAAGGGGGATAAGAGATATGGCATAATTGGTAAGAGAATATTCATAAGCAAAACAAAGCAAAATTCAAATGTTGGAGGGAAAAATGTGAAAGAAAGATTAAAAGGCAAGGAAGAAAGAAAAAAACTTGAATCAGGGGAAGGTAATATGAGAAGAGCTACAGCAGAGATGAAAGAAGCTGTGTCAATTAGATCAAGAGTGTCAGAGAGACTTACTCTTCTACTACCTTCTTATTTATAAAGAGGGAGGTGGGAGCAAAGAGGAAGAAGTATAAGAAGATTGCATGAAGCAAAAAGTGTCTTCTCATTTCATTACATAGGTTGGGGTCTATAGGGGTGTAATAGTAATTAAGGTGGGACTTTTTGCTGTTCTTCACTTAAGTACCTTTAATGACTCTGGCCTTTGTGTGAATGGGGCAGATAAAGTGGGATCTTTTTTTGTCTTGGAGTATTTCTCAGCACTGAGATGACTGGGAGTCATTGATTTGTATATGATGTGATACTGAGGATGGGGAACTTTCCCACATCCAGTCTAGGTGAGGTCAGAGCCTTCAGGGCTCTGAACAGGATATAATTGAGGACAGTTTGGCGTTTGACTTTTGGGGCACACTCATGGAAGGAGTATTGAGACTCTGGGTAAGCTGTATCTGCCCTCCAGCTTTACAACCCAGATGCTGGTTCTTCTCTGGTGACTATGAATTGTTATTTGAATCAGACAAGGTCTGTCTGTTGGTATTTGTAATTTCTGTTTATATTTGCCTTGAAGTTCAGGGGGCTGGTCTTTTTCCCCTGAACTAAGTGAATGATATAGGTATGTTAGATTAAACTAAGATTGTTAATCCCTTAACATTGCTTTCCTTAGAAAAGCAGATCAAAGAACCTGTGTTGGCAGCTTTCTGTGTGCTGGTGGTTGGTGGGTCTTACACCCCTAAAGCAGCTGCTAGCAAATTGTTACTACAAAGGGTGAAACATTGCATACACTATCAGATGTTGCCAATGGATGAGTTGATTTTGGAGAACTGCTTTTTTCCTATTTTTATTATTTTTTTTAATAAGGGATATTTTTCTCAGTAGGTAAGCATAAAGGAACATATTTGGAAATGAATGTTATGTAAAAATAAATAGATATCAAAATTAAGGTGATCTTCACCATACCTTTTTTTTTTACCATCATAGTACTGGACTGACTTATTTACAATATCCTATTAAATATATGTAATTGTTTGAAACTTTTTTTAGCTAGATGCTGAAAGTCATTTTCATTTCTACTCAACTTCAATCAAAAGTTACAATTCTAACTTACAGATTGGTACCATTACTAGATCCAGATCAAAAGACATTAGTTCCCTCTTCTTAAATTGTCAAGTTTTCATAGAATACCATGAGAAATTTATTGATTTTTTTAAAATTAGGCAGTTAGATGTTGCAGTAGATGGAGTGCTGAACTTGGAGTCAATAACTCCTGAGTTCCAATCCTGTTTCATATATATATATATACACACATACATATATGTGTGTGTGTGTATATATACATATATATATATACATATATATGTGTATATATATGTGTGTGTATATATGTATATATACATACACTAGCTATATAACCCTGGGTAAGTCACTTAACTTCTTTGAATTTTCTAATGTGTAGAAAGGAAAAGGTTGGAATAGATGGTCTCTGAGGCTCCTTCTAGCTCCAAGTCTATAGTAGTATAATCTCATTATTCTAACAGCAAGAAAGCCTGGGACACTGATTCATAGTACTATGAAACAGTTCATAGAGCCAGAGTACCTCAGAGTTGAGAGGGAATTGAGATGTCATTTAGTATAACTTATGCTTGAACAAGAATCTCAATAATGTAATCATCTAGTCTCTAAGAGCTCCAGGAATGAGGAACCTCCTACTACCTGAGGTAGTCCATTCAACTTTCATTAGGAAGTTTTTGCTTACATAGACTCTAAATTGCCTCTCTATTTTCTTCACCTGTTTCTCTTACTTCTGCCTACTAGGCTGGTGGTAGAAGCAAATATCCTAATCCCACCCCCACCCCCATCTAGGTTAGGTTGGTTTTCCCTAGAAGGTATTGAGACATTCCTCAAGATTTTATTGGTTCAGGGGATTAAAGGCTCAGATTGTCAGTGTCATGTCCTCATTACCTAAATTCAAAGTGTCCAGCAGGAGTTCCAGGAGCATTCAGATCGGATGCTAGATGCTTGTATGGGGGCTCATGATAGGAGGTTCACTCAGTTGACATTCTTAATACCTATCCTTGTTGAATATCCTTCTGCTATGGCTCAATAAATCTATTTTTGTTCACTGTTTAATGACCCACAACTGTCTAATATTGTTCCAGTATTAATATTAAACTATCAAAGACGTGATTCAGACACAACCCAGAATAGGGAACAAGAAGAAACTTAATTCACCTTTCACACATTTATTTGGGAGACAGAGTGTGAGAACATGGCCTATTATTCCACAGTTAATGTAACCTACATTGAATGAATGTAAACAGCAACAGCAACTCCAACTGTCTCATGGGAAAATTTGCACATGATCCTGGTCTGTCTATGACACTATGCATTCTTTTTTTGTTTCTATTTAATATGTCACTTGCCCTAAGGGTGGTATGAGAAGGTGGAGAGCCACCTCTTTGTCCTGGTCCTACGTGGACTCATGAGTAAACTCCCTGAAACAACCTAATAAATGTACATATCTGGCCACATCAGCATGGATAACACTTCTTTCTTTGATATTTTCAGTATATGTAGATATATAGATCGATTGATCAATCTATCTATGTGTGTATACATGGGTGTGTGTGTGTGTGTGTGTGTGTGTGTGTGTGTGTGTGTAATCAGTATCTTTTGGAGGGTCTGGGGAAGGGTGGTGTCTGCCAGCCTATATTTGACATAATTAGAACAGAACAGATCTTGAGTCCCTACAATTGGTGTAGTTAGCAGGATCTGTGTCTTTACAACATGAAAGCCCTTCAGATTTCTGAAAATGGCTATTATCTCTCACTTGAGTCTTCTCTTTTTTTGGGCTAAACATTTACATTTCTTCAACTGAACTTTGTAAGGCACATATTAAAATTCTTTTACTGTCTTGTTGTAGAACTTTAATGACACTCCTAGGGTTGATGAATGGAACCTTTCATATTACAAAGTCATATTTCACATTGAGAACACAGCTCCCAGGAAGATACAGTGAGTTATCTTGGAAAATGTGTGGTGGTCTCCACAACTTTGGCAACCAGTATTGAAGTGAGGCACTTTAGAAGGAGCTTTTCAATTGAGAATGATTACTGATGCAACACAACATGAGTTGACTTCAATCTTTCAATTAAAACCATTTTTGAGCATTCTGTCAAGTTTTTTCAGGGGCCTTCTGAATATAATTCAGCCCTGTGAGTGCCGGAGGGAGCGCGAGAGGCGGCGGACGCATCGAACCCTTCGGTTTTCAAAGCCCAATCCGGTGGCGAGCATGGCAGAACAAGAACCTACAGCAGAGCAGCTGGCTCAGATTGCAGCTGAGAATGAGGAGGATGAACACTCTGTCAACTATAAGCCCCCAGCACAGAAGAGCATCCAGGAGATCCAGGAGCTGGACAAGGATGACGAGAGCCTCCGGAAGTATAAAGAGGCCCTGCTGGGCAGCGTGACCGTTTCTGCTGATCCCAATACTCCTAATGTCATTGTGACACGCTTGACCCTGGTGTGCAGCACTGCGCCTGGTCCCTTGGAATTAGATCTGACTGGTGACCTGGAGAGCTTCAAGAAGTAGTCATTCGTGCTAAAGGAGGGTGTGGAATACCGGATAAAAATCTCCTTCCAGGTGAATAGGGAGATTGTATCAGGCATGAAGTACATCCAGCACACTTACAGAAAAGGCGTCAAGATTGACAAAACTGACTACATGGTGGGCAGTTATGGGCCTCGAGCAGAAGAATATGAGTTCCTGACCCCTGTGGAGGAGGCTCCCAAGGGCATGCTGGCTCGTGGCAGCTACAATATCAAGTCTCGCTTCACAGATGATGACAAGACGGATCATCTCTCCTGGGAGTGGAACCTCACCATCAAAAAGGAGTGGAAGGACTGAACCTATGGCCCTAGAGAGGGAGGGAGGGAGGCATCCCCAGACAGTGGCCACAGGAGAACCCTACCCTGACCCTGAACCCCCCTACCCCCATCCTACTTTCCTTCTCAACCCCTAATCCCATACCAAAGTGCTGACAGGGGAGTCCCCACCCCCACCTGACTCTCTTCTCTCATACCCCTGGTCTTTCTCTTCTGGATGGGGGATCCCATTTTTGTCTTCTTGGGCCCCCTTTCC
>JAQQSZ010021060.1:0-10004 GCA_028646595.1 Phalanger gymnotis | reverse complement strand
GGAAGGGAGGGATGAAGACAGGAACGAAGGAAGGAAGGAAGGAAGGAAGGAAGGAAGGAAGGAAGGAAGGAAGGAAGGAAGGAAGGAAGGAAGGAAGGAAGGAAGGAAGGAAGGAGGGAAGGAAGGAGGGAAGGAAGGAGGGAGGGAAGAAGGGAGGGAGAGAGGAAGGGAGGGAGGGAGGAAGGGAGGGAGGAAGGGAGGGAGGGAGGAAAAAATGCTATCATTCTGTAAAAAATGAAGGAAAAGATAGTCTCAAAGAGACATGGAAAAACTGATATGAACTGCTGCAGAATGAAGTGAGCGGAACCAAGGGAACTATTTATACTATAAGGAATAATGTAAAAACCAACAACTTTAAATGATTTAAGAGCTCTAATTACTAAAATATTCAACCATTATTGCTACCCAGCTCCTGACTAGTAATGGATTAAACATGGAGAAGGAAATACAAATTTTGAGATGTGGCCAATACAGTTGTTTCACATAACTAAGAATATTTTTATAATGGTTTTATTTTTCTTCTTTTTTCCCCACACCAATGCCAGTAGGGGAAAAATGAACAGAGAGACTATAAATGCTCACTAGTTAAAAAAAAAAAAAACTTAAAAATAATTCTAATTTGATGGCTTAAATTTCACATAAGCTGTAAGTTACCTGTTTTTTTTTTTTAAAAAGGTCTTAAAGGAAATGTCTAATGAAACAATCATTTTCTTCTTTTCTGACATCTAACTTTAAAAGTGATAAAATTCTAAAACATAAAAAACTGGAATGTTATCTTGTTGTCCCTCGACTCTACTAAGTTGTTTTCTATTAATACCTGTTTGATACCTGAAAAACAGCCATACACATCAGTGAGGGTGGCAAGTTGAAGAGATGAAAATATAAAATTGACAGAATGGCTATGCAGTTTTCTTTATATGATCATAACATTTGTAACTAGTGGGAATTTAAAGTTTACCTGGTTGAAATCCCACACAGGACATGGGAAAAAGGAATTATATTCTTAAGGTATCTAGGTGGCACAGTCACTAGAGTGCCAGGCTTGGAGTCAGTTCAAATCTGGCATTTAGCATTTAGGTGCTGCGTGATCCTAAGCAATTCACTTAACCCTATTTGCCTCAGTTTCTTCATCTGTAAAATGAACTAGAGAAGGAAATGACAGACTGCTCCAATATCTTTGCAAGGAAACCTCAAATGGGGTCATAAAGAATCAGACACAACTGAAACTTTAAACAAGTGCAAACATCTCATTTAACAGATGGAAAAAGTAAAACACAGTTTAAAAAATTTGATCGGTCACAAAAGTGACCTTTACTACAAAACCTGCTACTTCTAATGTATTTCCATACCTAACACCACCAAAACTACACTCCATATTACTTAAGCTCCAAATCTGTCATCTTGACTCTTCTTTCTCTCTATATATACATTTAATCAGTAGCTAAACCTTGGTAATTCTACCTCCATCCCATCTTTCACAAACACTCTCTATTTTGCTGCCATCCCCCTATTAGTGATGTCATTAAGTGAAATGGCCTGCATTCCCTGGAAGAGGTGGATATCTCACCAAAGATACCTAATCAGGGGTGGATGAACCTGTCAGGGTTGCTGTAGAAGAGATTTTTGGAATAGATGGCTTCTAAAGTCCCTTTCAACTATGAGTTTTCTGTGATTTTGGACACCTCTAACATGGAAATTATAACCTCTCCACAACTAGAAGGTATTCTTCATAAGATGCTATGACCAAAACAAAAACAAAAGCAAACCATCACCTAGTAAACAATCTTCCAGATGTTAAAAGCCTCTCCATACTTAGTTACAATAGGACCTAGACAATAGATCCAGATTATGACAGGCTCCTTACTAGGCTATGCCAGTTCCTAACAAGCTAGGAAACAGGAGCTTGGGTTTCAATAATATGGTCTTCAAGAATACTGGGTCATCTCTTTACCTTGAGGATCACATAAATATAATGACCCAAATGAAAATTCAAAGCATCATGGGGTTCAGTGTACTGCTGGTGATAATGTTGTTTATATCAGAATATCTTAGTAAAAAGCACTACAGTCAGTTATTCAGTCAACAATTATTAAGCACTACAATTTGATGATACTGTGCTAGACCCAGATGGGAACAGTAATTGAAAATGACCCACTTTGCACTCTCTTGGAATTTACCATGTAATAACAGAAACAAGAAATGTAAGCAAATATTTACAACACAAAGGGGAAGTGATACAAAAGTATGAGGGGTTAAAAAAAAGTACGTATCATTCAGAGGGAAGCAGAGATCACTTCTGGAAGGAAAAATTAGGAGAGATTTCAAGAAGGAGGTAATGAAAGAGTAAGACTTTGAAGAGCAGTTAGAATTCCCATTGATTCTCTTGACTGGGGCAGCTAAATGACTCAAGAGTGAGTAGAGAATGGGCCTGGAATTAGGAAGATCTGAGTTCTAATTCAGACTCAGACACTTACTAGCTTTATCACCCTGGGCAAGTCATTTAACTTCTGTTTGCCTCAGTTTCTTCTTGTGTAAAATGTTGATAACAATAGCACTTCCCAGGGTGATGGTAAAGATCAAATGTAATAACCTTTGCAAAGGGCTTGGCACAAAGTTTATATAAATTTTAGCTGCTGTTATTATTATTATTCAATCAAATTCAACAAATATTAAGCACCTACTATGAGCAAGGCATTTTCTTAGACACTCTCAAGAAATAAAGAGGAAACAGATATCTAAGGTAATATTGAATGATATTAGCAAAAACAGGGAAATAGAAAAGGCATGTGGCATTCTCAGAAAATGATGAGTCATCCAATTTGGCTGAAACATGGAATATGTGAAGGAGAATAGCAAGAGATAAGACTGGAGAGTTATATAGACATACCATGGATATCCATGCAATTTAAGCTCAGGATATTGGACTTTATTCATTAGGCAATGGGTATCACTGAAGTTTTATGAGCAAAGAAATGTTATGATCTAATCTACATAACAGGAAAATTGATCTGATTTGATGGATTGAATAGCACTGTTATGTAGGATAGACTGTAAGAAGGAGCAAGCAGAAGGTCTTCACACAATCAAAAAGAATCAAAGAATAAATGAACGAATTTTTATTTGATGTGTAAATCAGTCTACAAACTATTACTGGCATGACAACTCAAGGAATTCATTCTATGTTCAATGACAAACAGAAAAAATCTAAAAAGTGTTTTCTTTATGTTAGTTTGGAATAAAAGAAGAATGCAACCCATTTCTAAATATCAAAATGTTCTGAGACTCCTACAACCAAAATCCACAACTGTTAAGACATTTTCTGATGACAAGGCTGCTTACTATATCCTAAATACACTACATGTGTATTTTCTAAATCTGAGAAAACAAGCTCTATGAACTAGAGCAACTTTGTGGGCAAAGGAAAAATATGAAACATTTTAAGCTATATCTCATGAGATTGTACGTAATTTAAAATAACACTTAAGGTAATTTTCAGTATGTTATCATCTTAAATTGTAATAAGTGTATATACATTCAATAAACTCCTTCCACCTAAATATCAAACACCAGAAATGGTTCTTTCCCAGACAAAAATCAAATGGTGCTGGTAGTATGAGATAGAACAATGCTAAGTTTCAAGGACAAAAGCCTAACTTTCATTTTCCTTATGACAAACATGCAATAATTTTTTCTTCTACAAAATGATTACTCAGAAGAATTATTGATTTTTTCTAATTCAGAAGATTGAAAATATGAGAAAAAGACAAATTAAAAATCTCTCCTATTCTAGAGACTTACTCTTCTATTCCTGATTATGGATAATACCACACAGTACTCCCAGAGGTGGAAAAAATTAAATTTGATTTGATTTAAAATATTCTCATAATTAAAATATTGGCACATCAAAACAGCTGCATCATTATTATATAATAAATCATTCAACAGAGTTTCAAAGAGGTTTTCATAGATTGACATAATAAGTGAATGCTACATACCTTGTTTTTAAAATAAACCTCAATTGGCAAAATGAAACCAGCATACCCAGATTCTTCTACTTTGTAAGGTGGATCTTTGCACACTGCAACATGGGGGGAAAAAAAGAAATACATGAATAAAGAAAAACAGAACTTTTAAAAGAAAAAGAAATAACATTAAGATAACAGTAAGATCCATTAAGCACTTTTCCATAATTCTAACGCACCTGCCCAATACCTTAATCAATCTTACCCCTTGGGTTCATTTCTAATGATTTTACAGTAATTCCTTCCTTCTACAATGCAACTTTGTTCATCATAGTTTTGACATATCATGCCAGCATAAGAAATTAAATGGGAATTTGGGGAGAGAAGCCACAGATGACACAGAAATGGTTTAGAAACTCAAAAATGCATAAATATATGTATAGTATTGGATAATATCAACATCTTTTATCTTATAATATCATAATAATTCTGACTTCTTCTCTCTGGTACAAAAGGAGAGCTAAAAAATTTTACTTTACACACTCCTTTACTTTACACACCCCTCACTCCCCACAATGTAGAAGGGACAACTGTATTTTAAATAAAGGTTTATTGCTATATTGTTATTGCTTAATGTTTATTTTTAGATATTGCTACACATTTGCCTTCTCATTCTTATTACAGCAAAGGTCTCCAAGATGAAGGTCAGTATAAAATAATAGCTTACATAGATATGTTTAGAGTATCATTCCACCAACTGTCATCATCCCCCAACTCTTCAATTTAACAAGCAGTTATGTGTTAGGCAAGGTGCCAAGCACTAGGGAGCACTAAGGAAGAATAAAGACAATCCCTATCCTCAAGAACTTTATATTCTAAGGGTGAAGACTCATTGCCAGTGTCTTGACTTTTGTCTTGCCACTAGACTCCAATGACTCTGGAGGAGAAAGGGAGGCTGATGACTTTGCACAGCTCTGCCTCACTTAAATGCAATTCCCATGCAAGTAAGACACGACTCCAGAAATGTTGTGAACAACAACAAGAGACGGTCTCCAAATAAATCCAATACCTTTGGAGACAAGAATCTTGAGTAAAAAAGGAGCTTGAAAATGTATGGGGAGGAAACAGGAACAGGTTTCTTCCCTGTTCATACCAAGCAAAGAAAGGAATCCCTTGAATAGTACCTATACCCATGAACCTAAAAACAATCAGTAAATCCTTATTGAATTGTTTCAGAGAAACCTGGGAAATGATACAAAGTGAAGTGGGGAAACAATTACACAAAAATATTGTACAGAAAAACAACTTGAAAAGATTTAAGAACTCTGATCAGTGCAATAACAACCTGGATTCCATAATATGCAAAGTAAAACATGGCATGATTTTCTGACTGAGACATAACATACTTAGAGAGCAGATCAAGATGTATATTTTAAACATGGCCATGTAAGAATTAGTTTTGCTTCTCTAAACATGTATGTGTGTGAATGCACGTGTGTGTATGTGTGTGTGTGTATATATACATACACATATACGTATACGTATACATATACATACACATACACATACACACATACATACACACACGCTCCAAGGATTTGGGGATGGGTTTTTTTTTCCAGTTGGGGGACTGGAGACAAAATAGGAGAGGAAAGACAGATTTTCATTAGTTGAAAAAAATTTATTTTTTAAAAAGCCACACTTATCACCACATAAAAGGTTAACACAATAGGAAAAGCTTCTTCCAAGCTACCACTCTACAGTATACCAGGGACTTAATATGGAAGACTTAATTTTTTAACCTCCTAAACTTGTACTTTGGGGCTCCTCTAATCAAATTCCTCCATGCCTCACATAGCCTAGTTTAACTAGGTGGCCCTTGACATGCCTCATCATCCTCCCTGACAACCTTCTTACCAGTAAAGCTGCTGCTGGATACTTTTCTTTCTACTTCTGAGACAGGAATCAAATTAATATTGTCATTGCTAGTTAAAAGGATATGTCAAACTACTCCTCCATGAAATCAAAAACTTAGAAAATAAAACAAGTATTAATGCTATTCCTAAACATAAATGTCAATTACATTCAGGATGTCTAATTCATTCATAGAAATTCCCCAAGTAAAGGTTACTTTATTTCCATGAAATCTTTTGTGTGTTTAACCATTCCAATGGCACTCAAAGAAAGTTTATTCTGTGGGCTGTTAAAGGCATGAGAAAAGGTACAGATATTTCAGTACGATGACCTCAGCATAATTGTAATTTTCAATTTTGCATGGAAATTACTCCTATTACAAGGAACAGATATTAATGGATTCATGTTATGGCTCAAGGTCATTGACTGTTTTTAACCTTCCAAATGAATTAAACTATGTTATATCTTAATGGCCTACAAATTAATTTTTTTACAATTTTGAACTCATATCTAGATCCCATTTCAAATGCAATTTTTCTATTAATAGTTGTGGAAAGTACCTGTAAAATAGTATGGGTTTCCCCACTTAAATGACATGATGTAAACTTTACAATGTGACTTTGAATGGAACTTTCTCTACCAAGAACAAACTCAAATTGGGGGAAATGTCATTTAACTTTTCAAAAAAATTACAAATCAAATCATTAATAAGAACTTCTCAACCATTCCGAAAAAGTATGTTGGGAGAAAAAATGAGAATGGATAATAAATTAAATCATAATGCATTCCCTTCCATAAATTACTTCCATATTGAACTATTTACTTACTAAAAATTCACTATTCTCATCTCTGATTCCATACCTTTGCTCATAAACCATGCACCATGCTTGGCAGAGACTCCTACTTACATCTGCTTGTCAAGCCAAGTTCCTGCCTTTGAGGCTCTAGTCTACACTGCCTCTTCCATGAAGTCCTCCCTAATGCCTCCACATAACAGTGAACTCTCTCTTTAAATTTTTCATGATTCTTGTACCATAATTATATTTAGTCTTAACTGAAGAAAAACTAAAAATGGATAAAGTGAAAAAATTAAACATTATGGTTATATAACCAAATTTATATTGTAATCAATGGCCTTTAACATCAAGAATAGAAAACATCTGTACTCATACAATTAATAAATGACTAAGGAATATATTTTTAACTAATAAAGATCTACAGAGACAGGATATTTAGTTGAAGGCTGAAAGACCCAGGTTCAAGTACTGCCTCTGATATATACTGGCTGGGTGCCCCTATATACAACACTTAGCCTCTCAGTTCTCAAGCTCTAAGACCATAACTTGTAAGAAAAGTATCAAGCAGTATTAAGAGAAAAATTTTGCTCATTGTAAGAACTTTAAAAAAAATTTTTAAAGATAAATACAGAAAGCAATTTGAGGAATAACAGTGGGCAAGAATTTTGCCCTCAACTTCACAATCCTTGGCAAGTCTCTCTACTTTCAAGGCAAACTGTCATTGCTTAGGTATTGGCTTGGCTTTAGTGGCTATACCAGTTAGAATATTTTAGTTAAGAACGTGGCCAAGTCGTGCATTGGTAATTTTTGGTTTTATTTTATTCAATGTACAAGTCCCCTTAGAAAGTGAAAAAGCTGAACTGTCTCTATATATACTAATTATTACCAGTGTTTTCCTTTGACACATATTCAGTCAAATATCTATTTCAGCTCAAGAGGCTTGAACTATACTCCCTCATGAATTAATTTCCATCACTTCAGAGTCTCTTAAAATGGTTGGTGCCCTTCCTTCTCTCTTTGGAGTGAACTAGCACTATTACTACCACTAGTAAATACTAGACCATTACTAGTGTCTAGAAGTCTGAGAACTTTGGGGAAACTCACCATGTCACCACTAAACATGGTCTAATTTTTGAGACTTTTATATAAGATTTTGCAAAGAACAAAAAACCCCAGATGTGCTTGTTTGGAAGGGAGGGTAAAAACAAAAAGCAATGGCTGATTCTACAACTGCTTCTAAAAAACAAAAGGGGAAATGGTTTACTTTCTCTTGGATGATTACTTCCTTCATTTTCCTGGTAAAAGAAAAAAAAACAATACAAAGCAAGTCTATTTTTGCTATTGTTGTCTTTTTAGCCAGACATGGACCTTTTCATCACAATTCTAACAAGAATATTCAGTAATGGTATGGAAAGCACAAAATGTATATCTGCCTCTCATAGTACCTTCAGTACCATACAAAAGAAATGAAACTAGTAAAAGAAACTTGGTAGCTGAGGAGATGTTGGTGATAAAGATGAAAAGACTCTAAGTCTAAAGACTTTTTGTCTAAAGGAAAGCAGTTTTGTAAGGTGCCTTAAATTTAGAAAAATAATTTATGAAAAGGCCTGAGAGAGAAAATATCTAGTAAAATAGGAGTCAGGAAATTGTGGTAATTAAGAAGACAGGATACGTGAACTGCCTCACTGCTCTCTACTGGATGACAGGTTATTTATTCAGGATGCCTCACTATTAAATACACTATATGCACTTAAATATTCCTCATGCTTCTTTAAAATTTAGTTATTTATTTTCAGTTTTCAACATTCACTTCCATAAGATTTTGATTGCCAAATTTTCTCTCCATCTCTACCCTACCCTCACCTCAAGATGGCATGTAATTCGATATAGGCTTACACATATATTGAACCTATTTTTACGTTAGTCATGTTGTAAAGAAGAATTAGAACCAATTGGAAAAACCACCAGAAAGAACAAACAATTAATATTGAAGCAAATAATATGCTTCAATCTGCAGTCAGACTCCATAGTTCTTTTTCTGGATGTGGACAGCATTTTCCATCAGGCTCTCAAATATTTCGCAAAGGCTATATGGTACCAGAGAAAAATGAGGAATGGGAAAGGGTGTTACCAATGACAAATGTAATGCTAAGATTAAAAGGACAACAAGCGGGAAAGAATCTGCATAGCACAGGTTCTCTGATAAATGTCTCAAGAGTCAAAAAATATTAAGAAAATTATTCAAATATATCAAGAATAAGCATCAATCATCAATTGACAAATGGTTTAAGGACATGAACAAACAGTTCTCAAGGGAGGAAACCCAGGCTAATTTATAGTCATGTGGGGGAAAAAAATCTCCAAACTACTATTAATTCTTGAAATACAAATTAAAGCAATACTGAGATTGCATCTCAAATCAGTTAGATTAGCAAGAATGACAAAAAAGGAACATGATAAATATTGAAGGAAAATAGGCACACAAATGCACTACTGGAAGACCTATGAATGACCAGAACCATTCAGGAAAGCAATTTGAAATTATGCACAAAAAAATTACTAAACAATGCAAGGATTTTGATCCAGTTAAAGGACTGCTAGGTCTGTACCCAAAAAATAAATAAATAAATAAATAAAAGACCTTAAAGAACTAGAATAAAAAATCCCATATTTACAAAAATATTTATAGTTGCTCTTTTTGTGGTGGAACAAAAACTGGAATCTAAAGGCATGTCCATCAACTGAGAAAGGCTGAATAAATTTAATGAATATGATGAAATACTACAGTACTGTAAGAAATGAGAAAATATATTATTTAAGAGAGCCATGGAAAGACTCATATGAACTGATGCAGATTGAAATAAGCAGAACCAGAAGAATACTTTATACTATAACATCAATTTTATTAAATATTATCAATTATGATCGTTACAATGTTCTATGTTATAACTATTATGCTATATTATGAATATTAAAATTCATATTTTTAAACTTTCATAAATTGGTGAATAAAACAATCAGAACCATGAAATAATTTAGAGTTAACAACACTTGAAATACAAACAACATTGAAGAACTATAATCAATACAATGATGATCCATGATTCCAAAGGACTGAGTATGAAAGATATGATCTACCTCCTGACAGAGAGTTGATGGATTTAAAGTGCATAATAACATATAGAGAGATATGCATAAATATACATTTGCATACAACATGTATGTATATATGTATATACAAATAGATGTATTTGTATAAAAATACACATACATGTGGATATATTTGTATAATGCAGGCATATGTGTGTATATGTGTGTGTATATATATATA
>JAQQSZ010021059.1:0-10004 GCA_028646595.1 Phalanger gymnotis | reverse complement strand
GAATATATTGAGAGAGGGAGAAAGGAAGAGATAGAGTGGGGTAAATTATCTCACATAAAAGTGGCAAGCAAAACCAGTTCTGTTGGAAGGGAAGAGGGGGCAGGTGAGGGGGAATGGGTGAATCTTGCTCTCATTAGATTTGACCTGAAGAGGGAGTAACATACACACTCAATTAGGTATGTTAACCCACAGGAAAGTAGGGGGAAGGGGACAAAAAGGGGGGATGATAGAAGAGAGGGCAGCTAGGGGGAGGAGGTAATCAAAAGCAAACACTTTTGAAAAGGGACAGGGTCAAGGGAGAAAATTCAATAAAGGGGGACAGGATATAGGATGGAGGGAAATATAGTTAGCCTTTCGTAACATGAGTATTGTGGATGTGTTTTACATAATGATATATGTGTGGCCTATGTTATATTTCTTGCCTTCTAAGGGAGGGTGGGTGAGGAGGGAAGAAGGGAGAGAATTTGCAGCTCAAAGTTTTAAAATCAGATGCTCAAAAGAAAAAGTTGTTTTTGCATGCAACTGTGAAATAAGATATATAGGGAATAGGGCATAGAAATCTACACTGCCCTGTAAAAAAGTAAGGGGAAAGGTGATGGGGAGTGAGTGGGGTGACAGAAGGGAAGGCTGACTGGGTAAGGGGGCAATCAGAATATATGCCATCTTGGAGCGGGGGGGGTAAAAATGGGGAGAAAATCTGTAACTCAAAACTTTGTGGAAATCAATGTCGAAAACTAAAATATTAAATAATAAAATTTAATTTTTTTAAAAAGAAAGTATAGCTAGGTCTTGATTAGCATAAACAATGATTATTGTGAAGTGGCTGCACTATTCACATTATCTGAAGCTATAATTACATGTAATTGGTTCTATCCCAAAGGAAATTTGGAGTGAGAATTATTAAATCTATTTTTATCTCTTTTTGATTTAATATAACAGCAAATGACAGGAAAATATATTTTGATTTAAGTTTATTAATAAATAATAGAATAGATATAAAAAATCAAAATTGAAAAAAATAATTACTAAATATAGTACCTAAAGATAAGCCTATGGACATGATTGAACTGTCCTCTCCTTCATTAAATCTTCACTCTGGTAGGTTCAAAGAATTTTATTCATATTTTGGCAAATTTGTATGCTCTCATTCTCATAAGATGAATCAACTGTAGTTGGATACCCTGGGAATTATCTAAAATCAATAATGTTTTAAAGTGACTATCATTGTCCCTGAAATACTTTTCAACAGCTAAACTAAAATAACTTGAAAACCAAAGAAAATAGTTTTCATCACTTATGCTTTCTTATCTGACCACTAAAGAACTGGAAGTGATCAGTAGGTGTGGCCTCCCAGAATAAGAGGATTTCGAGACCAATAAACAAGCTTTGGTTTTAACTGAGATGAACTTTAGACACTTCTAATCTAGGTTGAGGGTTGTTTTTTTTCCATTCTCAAAAACATAAATTCTGGAAGGCATCATTTTTCCAGAATTAGACTGTTTCATCTACAGTAAAAGTTTGTTGCTTATATTCACCTTAATTGATTATTTTCTTCAAAGTATCAGGGTATTAACCACTGCATTCTTATCTGCATTGACCTCCTCTCTGGTAATTTTGATATTATGCGGCCAATTTTTAAAGCTACAGAATCAACTGACACTTAAAATAAATGATTCCTCAACCTCCACTTCATTTCTCTTTTTTTTAATTGCCTTAAATAAACTTTTGCCATAATGGACGCTTGCTTTGCTAAGAGGAACATGCTTTTGTTTGCACTCTTCAGTCTATACAGCTAAAAGATGCTCCATTTCTACAACTGTAATACTTATGTTCCTTATAATCTTTTGTAAGAGGCAGCACTGAGCCTGGAGTCAGGAAGACCAGAGTACAAATCTGTCCTTGGACACTTAGTAGCTGTGTGACCCTGTGTTTGTCTTAATCCACTGGAGAAGGAAAAAACAAACATCTCCACTGTCTTTCCCCCTAAAACAACAACAACAAAAAAAAAAAACATGGACAATATTGGTGTGCTATAGTCCATAGAGTCACAAATAGTCAGACACAACTGAACTACAATAATTGTTTGTAAACAACAAAAATTGATGAAATTTTGATTTTTCCTTTTATTTTTCCTGGGTGTTTTATAATACCCCGTACTGTAAATTGAGGTATATTCAGGTGTCATCTCATCCTATTAAAGTTACTATTACTACATTCATGCCATTCGATAAAATCAAATTTTTGTTCTAATATAATAATAAGCCTTTTTTGTGTGTGCTGGAAGTGTTTCCATCTGAAGTATTCTTCCTTTGGTCCATTTTGTTAAGGAGTCTTTAAAAAATTAATACAATTTTTGGTAATATGGCACATAATAGCACATAGCCACATTTGATAATAGGCAACTGCAGACGGACAACATAGAAATGTGTAAAAACCCTCAACTAGTTCACAAATGTACAATTAATTTAATTTTGGCTCAAATTAAATGCAACCTAGTATCATTTCTTGCACTATTTACATTATTAAAATTGCATTAATTACAACCTGTCTTTATCTGTAAACTTTGATCTTGCACAAGAGAAAATTAGAAGAAAATGTTTCTAGGAGCTCCAAATAATTTCAACCAAGAAAATGAGTATTGGTATTACTTTTTACTATTCTCTGATATTAAATCTGTGTTTGTACTGTGTATTCACATGTCTATCATACACTTTCCAATTTGTTGGATTACAACCATAATATTTTAATAGGAAAAAAACATAATTATTCACCTTGACAACAGTGGTATTTCTGTGTTATTTATATGCTATTTCCCTGTCTCGTTCTATTATACACTCTGATATCCTAATATAAATAAAAACTGGGAATGGATTGATAATATAGTGGTCTATGCACTCTACTAGTAAAAAGGTGTAGTCTATTTAATAGAATAGAAAATTCAATAGCAAGACATAAAATTGTTTTCCTGAAATAATGAGGTTTAAATTAGAGCTGGTCTCGTGCTGCAGCTACTATGTTTTATATTTACAAAATCAAAATATGGACCAGATGTCCATAAATAGAGGCATCTCTATGGTAACAGATTTCACCATTTTTAGAAGATAGGACACATGGCAAACAGGATCAATCTCAGGTTGTTTTTGTCAAATAAATCCATGCTGTTCAATTCACATACATATGGTATGTACAGATATGGGATATGCATATATAACATGAATGATATAGAAATATACTTGTGTATCTATATCTATATATACATATATATCTCCATAGATTATAACATTTTATAGACATGTGTTTTTTCTACACATATATATACATACATTTTTTCAGAATATCATTTTTAAGGAACTCTATTAGGTTGGCACAGTTATAGAAATGTTATCTTTATGTTATATTGAAAATGTTCAAGCTCACTGTCACCTTTTAATAGAAAAGTAGAAAATTAGATATATTTGTGTATTATTTTCAGAGAAGACTCTTGAAATTTCAGCAGTTACTGCTCAGCAGAATTTCCTATTAGTAAAATTATACAGCTAAAGAAAGTACAAAATTATTTCCAGCCACTTAGCTATATGGTTAGTATTTCTCTAGTTGTTATTCATTATACACGTGATGGGCAATTATATTAAATAAATGAGTGAAAAAGGATAAGAAAAATCAGACTGGGGCTATTAGTTCCAATGTCAAAATGAGTGAGAGATCTAAGGCCATCACCTGGTTCTACAATGCCATCAAAAATAGGAAAAGAGGAAATGAGCTAAAATTGTGTGAGGTAAGGGGGAATTTGGAGAGACTGCAGCTGTGTTGAATATGCCAAAATATCTAGTGTTAAACACGCCAATATATCAGTAAGAAAAAAAACTAGATTTTTTTCTGTCTGCTTGACCAGTTTGAGAATTCAATGTTGGTTGCCCTTTTTACATGAATTGATTGAAGAGGTAATGTGGTACAATGGGAAGATCAATGAATTTGAAGCCAGAAGACACATATTCATAACCCACCCATGCCACTTACTATCTGTGAGACCTTGGGTAAATCATCTAACATTTCTGGACTTCATTTTCTCCCTCTGCAAAATCAGACAAACTAGACAACCTTGAAAGTCCCTTTGAGCTTTAAACCTAAGGTCCAATGACAAGCCACATAGACAGTCACAGAAAGAATTTTTTTTACCATTAAAATCACTGAACCCTAAAACAAGTTACCGAAAGTAGAATATTATTCCCTATCTTTTACTAGGGCAAACAGTTATCTGGAATGATTTGAAGTGAAGTATTTCTTACAAAAGGGGACTCAATTTCAAATAATTTCATGGTTCCTTTCTATCCTTACTCTTCTATGTGGCTGATATGCACGGCAGAATTACAATAGACATTCTGCAAGCACTCATTATTTATGGCTTTTGTTGTAATTTTCTTCAGTAATGCAAAATCTAACCCAGTAATTGATAGATAGCTGTGTGGAGTTTGGTACTCTTTTCTGGACCTCAATTTCTCAAGCTTTTCTACTTAGCTCTTTTGTGTATAATCCAGGGGTCCATAACAATGTCTCATGAAAGGAAACCGAGATTTCACGTGGCTTTCCTGGAACAAATGAATCTCACATACTGTCACTGAAACTCCCTTGGAGTTCACCCACCCCTGAAATCATTCTCCATTTTAAAAAATAGCATCGCAGTTGATACTCAGCCCTCGGAAATTCGAGATGACTCTGATAGACAACCACATAATAGGAATGCTTGACTGCCAGGTCACTGATGACAATGTTGTGAAACCTGGCTGTCTTGTCCTCCAAGGAGAGATACCATCTGTGAGTGTGATGTCATTAAATTATACAGGCTTCACATGTTTGCCTTTCAGTTGGATTTGGAGAAAAGACTCAGAGGGGAAAAACCCTGCACAGCAGCAGGTAAGGGAAATTCCCTTGAAACGCATGTCTTAAGACTGTCTTATGTAGGACTGTGCTGGGGCCAACTCAAGAGATTGATAAATTTTAAATGTGAGCATTTATATCTAGAATGTTATTAGCGAGTTTGAATTATTGTTTTGTTGGTAGCCTAGACTTCAAAAAGGGATGGGGGAAATGTTAGCAACTAAGATTTAATTTAACAGTGGGGGAGAGGGGACATTTTTTGGAGAGCTGACCATTAAAGAACACTGCCAATCTTCAATGAATTTTTCTTGCTACTTTAGGATAATGGGAGTAGAAATGTGTAGCTGAAAGGGACCTTAGTCCAATCATTTTACAGATAACGAAATTGAGACAGAGAGAGGTTTAGTGACTTCTCCAAGGTCACACAGGTAGTATCAGGAGTGACATTTGAATCCAATTTGACTCCAGAACCAACACTCTTTTCTTGTACTCTAATTGTATTTCTACATATCTTTTCTTCCCTGAGAAATATGGAGACCCTGAAAGCTATACTCATTTTACATTATTATTATATATTCTATATAATTATCATTATCATGGTTATCATCTTGATTTCCTCAACATTGGGAATACCTACTGAGAAAGCTCCCTCAGCCAAAATAGATTAGCAACTGTTCTGAAACTCATCTTATTGAGAAGTTCCTCAGATGCTGAAAAGTAATGTTAACGCTCCCAAGGTCTCACAGCTAGCATCTTTCAGAATTACGACTTGAACCCAGATTTTCCTGACTCAAGGACTAAGGGAAATTGAAATCGGGACAAGAAATAACAATATTTATTATGCATAGGGCACTGAGTATGCAAAGACAGAAATGAAATAATCCTGGCCCTCAAAGAATTGACATTTCACTGGGCTTGGAATGGAATATTATTTATGTATACATATACACACACACACATATATATATACATATACATACATGTGCATATATATGTTTATATGCACATATGTGTACACAGATACACATATATACACATACATATACATACACACATACATACACTTGCATGCAAATACAAAGCATAAAACATATGCAATGACACTTCCAGAAAAAGAGGGTGCCAATAACTGGGATGATGGGATAGGGAGCAATGTATTAGGAAAATTAGCTACATTTTACAGTGTAGGAAACTGAAGTAATTTAAACCCTGAGTTCATATCTGGCTTCTTACACTTACTAATTGTACGACCTTCAGCAAGTTGCTTATGTCAACTTGTCAACCATGTCTATGTCAACAACTCTTTAACACATATAATAAGTCACAGATGGGTTGTTGATTTTCATTGCTGAGTCACATCAGGAACTTCTCATTCTGAAGAAATCACAGATTCTTTGTATATTCACAAATATAGAGTGTTCCAAAGCTTAAATGTAACTAAATACACATTTGTATGTTTTATACATTTGTGTTATAGTATATTAATATTATAATATTATACATTTATGTACTTGTACATCACTTGTCACTCAGGCCTAAACCAAGTGCGGGCCCTTATCAACCCTTTCCAATATTATTACAGTCACCTAATCAGCCTCCCAGTCTCTTCTGACCTTTCCCATCTATCTTTCTCGGTAGCTGCCAAAGATATATTCCTAAAACAGTTATTTCCACGTCACTCCTCTCCTCAAAAATCTTCACTGGCTATTTATTGCCGATTGAATAAAATGGGAAATCCTCAACCTGGCACTCAAAAATCTCTGTAAGGTGATTCCTACTGTCCTTTGAAGTCTTAGTTTATTCCATCCGCCTTCAAATTCTCCGTTCCAGACAAGCTGGTCTATTAGCTGTTTTCCATAAACCACGTTTTGTCACTGAATCCATGACTTTGAGCAGTCTGCCCTGGATATCTGAAATGTACTCTTTCTTCACCTTTGTCATTCATAATAGGGGCAGTTAAGTGGCCTAGTGAAACATTGGGATTAGAGTCAGAAAGACACAAGTTCGAATCCAACCTCATGCACTTACCAGCTATGTGAACCTAGGCAAGTTCTTCAACCTATTTGCCTCAGTTTCTCCAACTATAAAGGAGAATAATAATAGTAGCTACCTCCCAGGATTGTTGTGAAGATTAAATGAGATACTATTTATAAAAATACTTAACACAGTGTCAGCACATATTAGATGTTTAATAAATGCTTGTTTCCTTTTTTATAATATTTACCCTCTTCCTAACTCCAGTTCATGCGTTCTTCAAAATAGAAGAATTTTCCTAATACAATGCTCCTATCATCCCAGTTACTGGCACCCTCTCTTTCTGGAAATGTCATTGCATATGCTTTATGCTTTACATTTTCATGCAAATGTGTAAATATGTGTGTATGTATATGTATATCTATATATATATGTATGTCTATATGCACATACGTGTATATGTATAAATAGTATTCCACTCCCAGCCCAGTGGAAGGTCTTGAGGGCAAGGTTTATTTCATTTTCGTCTTTTCATACTCAGTGCCCTACACATAATAAATATTTGTGGAATTTAATTGAAGGGTGGGGATGTTAATTTGCCTCCCCTATCAGATCACAACCTCACTAAGTAAGAGCAGGAACTTTTGTCTTGTCTGGCCCATTCTATTCTAAACTCCTTGAAAATAGGAACTGCTTTTTCCCCTATTGCTGTAGTCCCCTCATTACCTTTGATTTAATAAGTTCTCAACAAAGATTTACTGAACTAAATTTGGGAATTGATTTTGGAAGGACAGTGTTATAGATGTATATTGCTTATGGCTAGAAACTAGAGGAGAGAAACGGGTGTTATATTGCTGAGTTTCCTCACAAGAAAGGACTCATGAGGTTGTCTACTCCAAGACTCACATGTCGCATGAATAATCAATGCCCTGATAATTAGTTGTCCAGGTTCTTCTTGAGTACTACCAATAATGGCAAACTCACAATTCCCATTCCATTTTGGGACAGCTGTAATCAATAGCAATAGTAAAATCAAATCTAATTGCCTTTCATTTAACACCATTTGGTCTTAATTCTCCCATCTGGAGCCACGCAGTACAAATCCAAACTTGTTCTTTCTGGCCATCCTTCAATATTTTAGAAAACATGCCTGAAAAACTTCTAATTAAATGAACTCAACTCTCCATTCTATAAATTTGTGATTAGACTAGATAAAGCAAATGGTCAGAGGGGAATTCAATACAACTTCATGTGGGAAGTGAGAAGTTTTCTTTCCCACACGAGTATCTGTGCTCGAAGTATAATAGGACTTCAGGACAAAGTGTGGAATTCCATTTGGTGAAGAGAAAGAGAAGGGAGTGGTAAAGCTGACCATATTTCTGGATTAGCAAGCCACTCACTGAGACTCTCCCAACCCAAGAATAAATAAAGAGATTTTCCTGGGTCCCTGTCTGGCCTCAAGTCAACTAGCATGAAGCTCCTATGTTGACACTGGCTCCTTTTCACAAGAAGTTTTTGAACCTATATGGGAAGATGAGGAAAAAGGGAAGGAAAAGGGAGCCTAGTAGAAAGTGAGCCTATCACATTTAGCAAGAGCAAGTGATGACAAGCGGACAGCTGGCATATTCTGCTACTAACCTTGCGATTTCAGGAGAAAGTGAGGAAAGTGTTTGGCATGTTAAGGGAATCCTTGTAGCAACCTTTTGGGAGAAGATGGACATGAGTCACAGCACATGAACAGGCATTTGTGATTTTCCTTGTTAGCTTGAACTACTGAATCAACAAGATCTCAGTTCCATTTGAATATTTGTGAATATTCCCTTATTAGGTTATAAGCTTCACAAGGGAAGGTAGTATGACAGTCAAAATAGTTGGATTTGGAGTCAGGAGAATTGGAGGTCAAACACTGGCTCCATCACTTACTATTTATATGACCTAGGTGAAATAACTTTTATGGGCCTCTAACTAACCATTGATTGATTGAGACTGAGCAGTCTCAAAAGTCCTTTCTTGCTCTGATTTCTGGCTTTAGCACTACTTTGTCTTATCCTAAACTAAAATTACATACATAACTTTATCACTTGAAGAATCTGTTATTTCATCAGTATGGTTACTCCTTTCGTTGACAGGGATAGCAGAACCTCTATGACTTGGTGGTCTTCAAAAACTGCCATAACCAAAAATTTCATCAACCTGTGGACAACCTGGTAACACTTCTTCCCAAAATTAACTAAGCTGCACACCAGATGGCAAGTAACCACCAGCCCATGCTCAAATCTTTTCCAGCTTGGAAAAACCTGCAAGGGCTTGTGCTCTACTGAGATAGCCATCAGGAGCACAGAATCACCCGCATGAGGCAGTAGGACATTAGAATAGCATGTAAGTGGGAGGACACATCATAAGCACTTTGTTGTTATTCAGTCATTTTCAATTGTGTCCAACTCTTTGTGACCCAATTTGGGGTTTTCTTGGTAAAGATAACTAGAGTGGTTTGCCCTTTCCTTCTCCAGCTCATTTTACAGTTAAGGAAACCGAGGAAAACAGGGTTAAGTGGCTTTCCCAGGGTCATGCAATTAGTAAGTATTTAAGGCCAGATGTGAACTCATGAAGATGACTGCCTTTTTTCTAAATTATTATTTATTTATTTAATATTTTTTGTTTTCAGCATTGATTTCCACAACAGTTTGAATTACAAATTTTCTCCCCATTTCCACCCTCCCACCCCACTCCAAGATGGTATATATTCTGATTGCCCCATTCCCCAGTCAGCTTTCCCTTCTGTAACCCTACTCACCCCATCCCCTTTTCCCTTACTTTTTTGTAGGGCAAGATAGATTTTTATGCCCCACTACCTGTATATATTATTTCTGAGTTGCATGCAAAAACTTTTTTTTGAACATCTGCTTTTAAAACTTTGAATTCCAAATTCTCTCCCCTCTTCCCTCCCCACCAACCCTCCCCAACAAGGCAAGCAATTCAACATAGGCCACATGTGTATCATTATGCAAAACCCTTCCACAATACTCATGTGAAAGACTTAACTACATTTTGCTCCTTCCTATCCTATACCCCTTTATTCAGTTAACTCCCTTGACCCTCTCCCTTTTCAAAAATGTTTGCTTTTGATTACTTCCTTCCCCTGTCTGCCCTCCCTT
>JAQQSZ010021058.1:0-10004 GCA_028646595.1 Phalanger gymnotis | reverse complement strand
TAACAGAGGCAAACAAATTGGTGGTTAGTCTTTGGGAGGAAAAAGGAGTTTGAGGTCTTGTGGTTCAGCCTATTCAGCAACAACAGAAAAGATATTGTACAGATAAACTGCATGAACACAAAATTCATTTCATATGAATCCCCTTCATGTATTCCTACAATCCAGTCAAACTGGGTGATTTTTCTATTTTCTGCTTCTTTTGTCCTTCTCTATCTCTTTACCTTTACTCATGCTGTCAATTTGATGTGGAATCACTCAATCATTAAGGATTTCTAAAGCACATATTGCTAGGCCCTATATTAGCCACTAGGGACCTTCATTTAACGTCTAATTCAATCTACTCTGAATATATCCTATATATTCCTATTTATTTACATCTTTTTCCTTTTACAATGTAAGATATTTGAGGGCAAGGGCTTTATTTATTTTTTCTCTCTTTTCCTCATTGCTTAGCACGGTGCTTGACATAGAATACATGCAAACTAAATGTTTATTGATTTATTGTTACAATGGCAGATATGAAACATCTCAATCTGGTCACATTTTGTTAGGAGAGACAACTCTTACTTATGTAAATATATGTATAACAAAGAAAATTACAGAACAGTTTAGGAAGGAAGGCAATATCACAGATATGCAAAGCTTTATTTTGGAAGACATTATTCCTAATTTAGACCTTGAAGGAAATAAGGGATTCTATGAAGCAGAGATGAGGACGGCTGCTATTGCAGGCATGGAAAGTGTCCCATACCAAGACAGAAAGATAAAATGTGGTGTCATATATAAGAAGCAGTAATAAAGTCAATTTGCCTAGTTTATAGATTCCAGACTGGAATGTCTAGACTGGAGTCCATAATCTAGCCAAGGAATATCAAGGAGAAGGAATAATGTATAATGGAGTTAGAAATCTTGCTTGTGATGAGGTTGTGAAAAAATTTAACAGCTAAGCTGAGTAATTTGTATTCTACAACGGAGTGAGAGGGGTTGATACCTCACCTTGTATTGATGTTCCTCTTTTCCTTCAAGGAGCTCAACTCACGTATCACCTTCTGCATGATGCCTTTTTTGTTTCTCTAAGAGATCTCTCCACTTCTTAAATTTCTCATAGCACTTTATTTTTGCATTTGCTAACTCCTCTGTCCTTCCAGCCTTGGAATATACTCCATTCTCATTTCTCTTTCTTAGGATATGGAGCTCCCTTAAAAGTTCAGCTCAAATGGCTCCTTAATAAAACAAAACAAAACAAAATTACCTTATATTTATTTTGTTTATATTTGACACAAATAAAGTTATCTTTCTACATCACAACTTTCCCCATGGCAGTTTCAATATATCATGGGTCAGCATAAGAAATTAAATGGAAATTTGGGGGGAATTTTCTGGAAACCACAGAAAACACATGAAGGCCAACAGATGACCCAGAACTTATGACCAAATACTTAACCCAAATTTTATGATAAGGTACTGTAAACACTCCATAAAAGAAAAATTTAAAAAAATCAGACTTCTTTGGTAAGAATGGAGGGACAAACATTTTCCCACTGATTTTCTAGGTCATTAAGCCTGGCAATGTGGTAGAGATAACTGCATAAGACATCTCCCTCAGAATGGACACTATGTGATGATTATTTCATTTTTACTTTGTGTCATAGCACCTACCTAGTGACTGTCATATAACAGGTGCTTATAAACACTTGTAAAGTGTTTGATTTTGGACCTCTCCTTTGTACTTACCAAATAAGGCCTGTATCAAGGTCACTTATGGCTTGTCTTTCACCCCACTAACCTGTAAATTTCTTAAAGGCTGATGGTATGTATTATCTATTAATATTTACCCAGGAACTGCCAAGATAAGCTTTCCATAACCAGGACTTAATAGCTGTTTATTGAAGTAAATTAGACTGTCATCTCACTATCATTCATTCTAATTCAGGTCAATTTAAAATGCAAAGAGCATCGGGAAAATGGAATAATTTGAGTTTTTATCACCCAATACCTTTTTAAAAAATCATTTCATACCATTGCAAACCACAAATGACTTGCCAGATCATAAGAGACATGAATACTCATATGTGTGAGAGAGAGAGAGCGAGAGAGAGAGAGAGAGATCATTGAAAAAAATTTTTCTTAGCTATAAATATTTGTTATAAGGATTTTGCTTTTGTTTATTTCTTCCCACTGCCATCCACCATGGAGAGAAAGTAGATTTATGTTCATATATTTTAGACAAAATAGGACCCAGCTAACAAATCAGCTTAGATGTAAATATAGTAGATTTGTAGTTAGTGAAAAAATAATTTAGTCTCATTGTGGCAAAGACAGATTTCCATCTGTCCACCACGAGCATGGTTGTCTAGGGCCCAATTATTAAAATGTTCTATTAGAGCATATAAAAAGAAAGATTTTGACCAATGACTACAATCTTCTAGCAGGAGTCGGGTGCTAATGTTTTTATCTTAGACTAAAAATTGGTCAAATTGTTCCATGCTTCCCTGGCTGGTTTTGGTCTTAGAAGTGTAATTGGGGAAGAACAGGGAAAAGCAACTTCTTTAGAAAAGTTACATGTCTGTATTTTACGCTAAAACCACAATTATCTGAAAAATCTACAAGTATTATAAATAGTTCTAAATTGAAAATGGTCTGTGACTAGAAAAATATATATTCTGGTTAATCCAGAACTCTACAGATGGGAAGAGGTAATAACTAGCTCCATTTCCATGTTATTTGAACTTTTCATAACTGAATTTTATAGCAAATAGGCTTATTCCAATTCCCATACTTGTTCTTATATAAGTAGGTAAACAGTGTTAGTGCTAGTTCAAGGTCCTTAGGTACAGAAAGTTTCTCCCCCAAACTAGGGGATCAGTTTGCTGTAATGGGAACTGCATTTGACTAACCCAGTTGAACCATAGTGAAACAGTTACTCACCAAAATGTTAGCCACACGCTAGGTTTGTATAGAAGATTGGCTTCATGGTGCACTAAAAAGCACAAAAAGAGATGGGAATTTGATGGACCTAAATTGTAATAAAAATTCTATCATTTATTATTTAATACAATTTAACCCAAACCACCTACTCTTCTTGTGCCTCAGTTTGCTTATTTATAAAATGAGAGAAAAATGTCTTGCTGCCACAGTGCACCTTGGTGAGTATGCATTTTAAAAAATAAGCATGTATCAAAAAGTTAATATTTAAATATTCTTGCTTTTGTAAGCAAATATTGTTGTTTGGTTATTTCAGTTGTGTCCAACTACTCATGAACATATTTGGGGGTTTCTTGGCAAATATACAGGAGTAATTTGTTGTTTCCTTCTCCAGCTCATTTTACAGATGAGGAAGCTGAGGCAAACAGGGTTAAGTGACTTGCTCAAGGTCACAGAGCTAAGTAAGTGTTGAAAGTCATAACTGAATTCAGGAAGATGAGCATTTCTGACTCTAGGCCCAGCACTCTATCCACTGTGCCATTTAGCTATCCTATAAATAAATTATAATAGATTAAATTTATATAGTACTTTGTGGCTCACAAAATGCTCTTCTCCCAACAAAACTATGAGATGGTAACATGCCTATTTTCTCCTTTTCACAATGAAATTGAGAACCAGAGAAAATGAGAACTTAATCACACAATACTATCAGAAAGTAGTCAAGCTAGTACTTGAATGCAGGTGTTCTAACTTTTAAGTCCAGTTTCTTTCACTCATGTCCGTCTTCAAATGTTGCCGCCAGCTCACAAATTGCTATTTCTTCCTCTCTTCCACTTGAAAATTGATCCCCCCACACACACCCAAACCACCTTGGGTTCAGATAGGTAGGTTTTATCCTTAGTTTGCTTGGATACAGCCTTCTATCTTGGGAGATAACTTCCCAGCTATCTACAAGCCACCGTATTGTTAATTATTCCAACCCTCTTACTAGCTCCCCATTCTGTGTTGTCTTTCCTAATTAGAATATAAACTTCTTGAGAACAGGGAGTGACTCATACCATTATGTTTTTATTATCAGTGCTTATCACAGTATCTGACACATAATAAATGCTTTATATATATATATATATACATATATATATATCTCATATATAATTGTGTCTTACATGCTACAGTATCTGAGATATTAGGGAGGCCACTAGTTACTGTGCTAATGGTATTGGCCTGTAAGATTGAATTGAAAATAAAGTAACTGTAAAAATAGATTATAGAGAAGGATGTTTGGGGATTTAGGGTACAGGTGACAATAGATTTCATCATCTACTAACATGACTTGAGCTTAAAATCCATTCATTAAAATAGACAGTAAATCTAAGGCCTTAAGTTTTGTGTTTGTGGATAAGCCTGGCCAAGCATGCATACCATGAGGCCCATATAATAGATAAAGGGCTAAGACAAAGTTGCCCATTAAGTCCAAGTCCCTGGGAAAACACTCAAGCTGGATTATTGCTTGCAACATAAATTAATTGCAAAAAAAGACAGGAATTGGTATCAGAAGAGATTCAAAATAGGACTTTACACCAAAGCTATGACAAGTAAAGGAATATTCTTAACTGGGCCAAGGTATTCACTAAAGTTATATCTCACATTCCAAATCAAGACCAAGATAACTTATTTTGATTTTACTGAATTAACCAAACTATAGACTATGAGTTCATTCCTTTCTTATGAATGTAACTTAAAATCGTAGGACTTTCAATGATAGGATCCATAATCTGCTAGATCTCAGGACGAAAAAGTGAAGTGTGACAAATAAATATTGACATATAGAAGAGGGGTCATTAGGGAGTGGGCCAAGTACTCGGGAGCTATATATGAAAAGAAAGAGAGAAATTTCTGTGGTTGAGTGATAGAGCATAAAATCAATTGGCAGATGGAGGTCATATGTTTTTTTTTTCTGTTTTAATGGCAAAATTAACTCTCTCTCTCTCTCTCTCTCTCTCTCTCTCTCTCTCTCTCTCTCTCTCTCATTATAGGTTATTGAAGTCCCTGGAAGGGACTTCATTTCTTTGACTGCTTATTCTATACATGAGGAAATCAAGAAATAAGGCAGTTCCAGATCATCCAATATGCATGATTAGCACTAGTTATATACTTCAATGTTTTATCAGTAAGGGAAGATTCATGATCTCAAGGATGACCATGAACATGCCTGTATGGTTCAGAATCTCAAAGTATGAAAAACTCCCCAGGTAGAAGGCACAGGAAGTATAAGATTTATTTAGACTCCAGAGGATAAAAAACCCAAGATCAGCTACTCCAATTTGATATAGCAGTAATTATATTCCAAACCCAGAAAGTCCACCTCAATGTAGCAACAAGGAAATTATAACACAGTATTATAGCAAGGAACCAAGTCATCCTGTAACCATGCCCCTGCGAGGGCCTTCATGTAAACAATCACTCATGAATCCTGACTGCCTGCTTGCCTCTGTTCTTTCCCTCCTCAGTTCTCTAGTCTCTGAAGTTTCAACTCTGCTCTGTGCTCTCTGCAGCTCTGTTGACTCTGAGTTCTTGCTCCTTCTCCTTGGGCTAAATTCCAACCTCTGTAGCTCTCTGCAGATTCTGCTTCTCAGTTCTGCTGCTCTCAGTTCTGTCCCTTTTCAATTTTGGTTCTGTCACACTCTCAGCTCTCCTTATATACAGTCCTGGCTTGTGTTTGGTTGGCTAGGACTCAGGTCTCTGGCTGAATTCATGATTGACTAGAACTCAGTGCACATGCCATTGACTCTGGTCTTAGCAGCTCATCTTAGGGCCCTAAGGGCTTCAAGACCAAATCTGCTTAGTACCTAGTAAGTGGAAGCTTTAGGCCTACTTACAAACAAAAATATAATCAAGCTTTCTCACCTAACCCCATCTGAGGCCTATTGAATGGGTGAGGAATATCTTTGGTCACATTAATACTACCAAAGTGTATCAAAGTAAGTCAGTTAGCAAGTAGAAAGCACACACACACATACACACACAGTGTGTATATATACATACATGTGTGTGTTTATATATATATATATGTATATATATATGTATATATATATATATCTGTGTGTGTGATTGTAAGTATATGCATATACATATATGCCTATGCATACATATATCCTTTCATTCATATATATGTGTGTGTGTATTTATATACACATATATATGCATGTAACTTATGATAAGGTGCATGTGTGTGTACGCACACATATATGTTTGTGTATATGTGTATGTATATAAGATTTCTACATTTTCAATTTCGGATCTATCATCAATGCTTTGATATATTACTCTCCTCTATATATTATTTTCTAGTTAATTGGATGACTCTCTGCACCTACTTTTCCTCACTACTCTGCTTTCACTAAGAAGTTTCCTATTCATGGAAAAAGATTCCCCAAATCCCTCATTATACCTGTTTCCTATCTATGAAGCCTTACCACAACTTGAAGGAGAAAGTGATCTCATTCTATCATGCATCATCATAGACGCTCCTCCTTAGCCATTAGGCTATAAATCTCTTTAGGACAATGACAGTATCATTTGTCATCTTTGTATCTCCAGTATGTAAAACAGTGGTATATAGTAGGGATTTGGTAAAAGCTTGTTAAATTCAATTTCAATGAGAGCTTCTAGTTAGTAAGTATCTTAAATGGCTATGGGTTCTGAAGTCTCTCACCATCAAGTCTGAAGCTACAAGTGCTTCTGTGGGCTTTAATGTTCTAAATTTTGGAGAAATAAATAATTTGTCATACAGATAGTTAATGGCAGAACTAGAACAAAGTTTCCTGTCTCCTACTCCATTTTTTCCCAATTCCAATCAACCCCAACTAGTTTACTAACTATAAAGAAACGGAAACAGGTCTGCAATGCAGGGTAGTAAATAGGATAGAATATCAGGCTGGGAATCAAGCATACCTCGTTTTGAATCCTGCCATAGGAAATTACAAGATGAGTGAATCCAAGAAGGTCATAAACTCACTAAGCTGAACTTTCATTTCCTCATAATAACAATAGCATTCATCTCCCAGGTTTTATAAGAACCATCATTGTCATTAGAAGACATAGGTGGTCACTCATATAATTTGATTTTAGGATTATAGGCTCTTCTAAGTCCATCCTCCTGAGGCTTAATGAAACCACAAATTCCTAGAGTTTTATTCTCCTATACTTTATTAAAAAACAAAACAATTATTTATGTGTACATGTTACATACACATGTACACAATACATGTTACATAAATGTATACATGAATATATACATATACATTTAGGAAGAGAGAGAGAAAGAGAGAGAAAGAGAGAGAGAGAGAGAGAGAGAGAGAGAGAGAGAGAGAGAGAGAGAAGGGAATACTGAGGCCACTTGTTCCACTGAGACCCAAGGATTTTTCTAAAATCACATAGCTAGTAAGTTGTCAGATAAAGTATTTGAACCCAGGTTCTTTGACTCTAGAGTTAGTGAACTTTCCACTGTATGGATCAATTATGTGACAGGCGCTCTGTTGTATGTAAAGTTGTATGAGTCATGGTCCTGCCCTTCAAAAAAGTAAGTTTAATATCAAAAAAATTAGTTATAAAAATCATGACAAAATAAGACTAAAGACTAAAAATAACCCATAAAAAATAGTGCAAGCAATATATACTAAAGGAGTCTTATTACGGGCTAAAGCTAAAAAGGAAAGTTTTCGTTTGTTTTACTTTAGTTTTGTATAAGGTGGGATTCAAGCTACGTCTTGAAGTAATACAAGATTTTGATAGATAGCCAGGAAGATAGACCATCATTCTAGGTGGAGTAGATAGCACAGGCAAAGGTTAAGAGGGGGAAAATTCAAAGCACGTAAAAATGAAGTCCAATTCATTCCCTTGGCTTGTGGAGAGAGTTAATTTGAAGATATTCTCTTACAGCTAGAAAACTATGATTTGGATATAACAAAATATAAGTTGAAGAAGTAGTTTAGTGAAGGGCTTTGAATGACAGACCAAAAGACTGAATTTAATCTTGTAGGAATATTCAGCCTTATCAAGTCACTCATGATTAAAATACATTTTAATAAGGAAAGAAAGGAGACAGCATGTAGTAGGGAAAGAAAATCATATTCAGGAGGAAAAGCACATAAAAGAGAAGCTGAAGAACTATCACAAACTTTGCCTAGGATTTTACTTAAGGATGGTCCTGTGTAGCTGGTGAAATAAGCCATTACTAGATCTTCAATCCTGACCAGGAAATAATTGAAATTTTAAAGGAAATATCTATTTCTGAGAAAGCTATGTTTTTGCAGTTCATAAAGTATATTTCTTACAACTAAGTGTTGTAGGTTGTACAAATATCAATGCAATCACTTTATAAATAATGAAACTGAAACACAAAGAAGTTATACCAGTTGCCAATAGTAACATCAAACTTAGGTTCCAGTTGAGAACTCAAACTTTGAACTTCGAACTCAAAGGAAAACCTTCCCCCACCCCCTTTAAACCATAATTATTTAATATATGCTTATATTTTTTTAAAGTCAATATGAAGATGACCAGCACACAGATTCCCAAAAAACGTTCCTTACTTTTCTTGTCAGAGATTGAATCATGTCGGGGAAATTGCTTAGCATCAAACATGATTTTCTGTGATGGTAGTAATGAAGGTAGAATGGTTTAAGAGGTTAATAGGCCACTTGATTGGCAGAATGTGAATACTATTATGGCAACCTGCCTTATCTGATTTGCAAGAGGTAGGAACACCATTGACTGTAGGTTTGCTACTTCATCATCATCACCATCATTATCATTATGATTGCCATTTTTAATAATGGCTTTTTGTCGGAAGAATGAACATCCTGAGCTTTTCATAACTTGAAGCATAATGCGAAACACAGTACATTTCTAGATCTGCAACTCTGAATCAATTAGTCTTGGTGCTTGGTGGTCCCTATTGCTCAGATTGTTTAGTCTCCTTTCGTGAGAGATGTGGGACCTAGAGATCTGGAAAGGATAAATAAGTTTTCCAAGCTCATAAAGATAGATAGTGATAGGAACGGCACTAGAAACCAGGTTTACTGAAATACTTTATTCTTTCCACTTATGTTCAATAAATGATAGTATGTCTTTGTATCCAAGAACCAGGCCAAATTACATACTCTCAAAGGAATCCTTGACAAATTGTAAGGCAAGCAAAGTCAGACCTTTTACTGTTTTTTTTTGGGAGTGCTTCTTAGCACTAAGACAAACAAGTGCCTTTGATTGAGCCTTGCCTTTATTCCTAAGAAGACCCACACCCTTTTACTAATTAGGACATGAGAGGCATGAATCCCTGGAGAGGTGTGAAGCACTGGTGCCTTGAAAAAGGGTATGTATACTCTGAGGTTAGTATTTAGTTTGTGGCTCACTCACTGGAAGACTGTCATGTGATTTGACCAGAGAGAGGTCAGACTTGAGCTGAGGACTTCCTGATTCTTGGGATGACACTGTGTTCACTATGACATGCTTCCAAGAGTTGTGTTTTTCTGTTCCAAATTCATATCACATATTCTATGTATGCCCAATTTAATTTCCATTAAAATAAACAAATATCAATTAAATACCCTCCAGATAATGAGGATATTAAATTAGTGATACCACTGAAATGGACAGACCGAGAAAACATAGACCAAGTCAATTAAAATATGTTGAGCATCATTTATTAGCTGGCCAGAGACTGTCCCATAGACTGAAAGTCTAGAGAGCAGCCCTGAGCACAAAGATCTGAAGCCTTTTATACTTGAGTCTAGTGCAGGTGCAAGCAAGCCATTACAAAAGCAGGAGATTGCAGTTAAACGAAGCGCATCGGGGATCAAACATATCTTAAGCAAGTTCTAATGATTTATGCTAGGTGTTTGATCAGTATTGCTCAGTGAATTGTGTTGCTCCGGGGTTACAGCGCTCCAGTAAGTGGGGCACCGCTGGGACTGCACGCCCCTGTGCAAGAGGGCTGCACGCCCCTGTGCAAGGGAGCATTTCACTCCCCCCTTTTTCACCTACACAGTAGACTCATCAGAGGCCAAAGGGGCATAGGA